>APFE030367518.1:115168-146709 GCA_000404065.3 Pinus taeda
ACTTGACACTCTGGTGTTGGATCTAGGAAGCAATTCAAGTCCTTGGCTATCTTACAATTAATAAAATTATGGGTACTACCCGAATCAATCAACACTATTACCTTTTTCTTCTTGATATGTCCTTTTATCTTTACCATTCGAGGAGTGGTAATTCTGACGAATGCATTACAAGATATGGTCGGATTCATTTCTTCTTTCTTTGGGGTTGGTTCCTGGGGAGTATCCTTTTCTTTTGATGTTTCTTGATACTTTTCTTCCTAATATTTTCACTGCTTGAACCTTTTTCTTCTTGATATGTCCTTCTATCTCTAGAGTTTGAGGAGTGGTAATTTCTTCCAATCCTTTACAAGATATGGTCGGATTAATTTCTTGATGATCGATGTGATCTTTCACTTCTTGAACATTTTTCTTCTTGATATGTCCTTCTATCTTGATAGCTTGAGGAGTGGTAATTTCGACCAATGAATTACAAGATATGGTTGGATTCATTTCTTCTATCTTTGGGGTTGGATCCTGGCATATATCCTCTTCTTTCAATGTTTCTTGATCCTTTTCTTCCTCCTCTTCATACACTATGTAAAATAATTTCTTCTCAACACACTTATGACCTTTAGTGCATTTGCTATCACAATTGTAACAAAGCCCTTTTTCTCTTTTTTCTTCCAATTGTTGTGGTGTAACCCTTGTAGGTTGTGGAAGCCTAGGAGAAACAACTTTCCATCTTTATAGTTGTGAGGGGTAGACTTCCTTGCTGCCATAATTTTACTTTCCACTATGTAACAAAGCCTTTTTACTCTTTCCAATTGTTGTGGTGTTGCTCTAAAGAAGGTGTTGCTCTTTGTATCCTCATAATGTGCTATCATTTCCTCTATGAAAATTGACCACGTAACAAGTTGTTTACGAGAACAAAGCCCTTTATACTATAAAAATTGATCCGGTTATAAATATGAAGATGCAATACATACTTTTTGTAACAGTGGTACACCATATAGATAAAAATATTGCTCCATCTGAAGTATCCAATTTACTGGATCCTTGCCATCAAACTTCCTCATATCGCCTTTTCTTGATTTTAGGAGCTCGATCTTGAAATGACTATAACTCTGTAATTTTGGTTCTTCCAGTTCTGAAATTGTGAATTGTAGTAGCCCTTTGTGTCATCTTTCCAATGCCACTAGTCTAATCAAAATTAGATTCTCCAAGAAAGAGTTATGCACAATCTCCCAAGATCACCTGATTATACACCTTTTTAGAGTAGTGAACTTGTATGACTTTCCACGTGTCACTATTTTGACCTTTAGATCTTAAAAAAACATACCAAAAACTACAGTCCGTCCTCTTTCTGTAACTTCTTATGAAATTTCAATTTGATGCTCAGAGAGAAAGTTATGACAATTTTCCCAAGGTGGCCTATTTGGAATGTAATTCGAGGGTCTGCAAAAACCCTAACTTCCTAAGACTATATCTCTGAAAATATAGTGAGACGGGATTTAAAATTTGGAGCGAAGGTTCAAACTAATTTCTTCTCAAATTTGTTTTTTTCTTAGCTTCTGAAACATTAAAGAGAAATATTTATAGTGAAAATTCCACGATGACCTGTTTTAGCTTACATTCTAGAGCTTGCAAAAACCCTAACTTCCTCAGATCAGATTTCCAAAAACATATCGAAACAAGCTCTAAAATTCGGACCCGAGCTTTAGCATGATTTATTATCAAATGGGTTTTTGTTTTAGCATCTAAAATGGTGCAGAAAAAAATTTATAGCAAAAATGCCACAATGACCTGTTTGGAGCAGTGAAACCCTAGAATCCAAAGCTCTAATACCAAATGTTATGAAACCAGCTCACAAAAAGATAGAAAAGATAGATCAACGGCTTAGAATTCAACCTCTTCAAGGGTGAAACCTCCTTTACATTACATAAATGAACAATTCTTGAATGATACAAATGACAAGACCTCCTTTCTATATATAGGAATCTAAGGGGTCATAATATAATCAGAGCCGACATAACAATAATAATGTAAGGGCACAATAATAACAATATGGGGACTACATGGGCACAACAATATAATAAGGGGGTTGTACTAATAACAATAAAGGGTTACACTAGTAGTATAGGGGCCTAACATGGTACATATAGTGGCATGTTGCCTTGATGACACCTTAATCCCTGTTGGGAGGATACCTTATTAGTTATGGTATCCCTAACATTCCTTATGCTGATACTCTTCTGTGAACATGTCAATTTGAGCTCATCCTTGTATGTGTTTGTACAATTATGAATATATCCCTGGTTAAGAGGGAGTACATAAAATGTAACTATGGTCTTTCTTCATAATTTCTATTGTAATTTATCATTATGTATATATTTTAAGATCGAAAAAGAAAATAATAATTCTATTTTGAAGCATGGGTTTCAGGTTCCTTTTGCTTATTTAATGGGTCAAAGCCTCCATTATAGGCTTTTAGGGTTTTCTTGAGTCATAAGAGTCATTTTCATATTTATTAGACCCTTCTTGGGCGTTCGTATCATGTAAAGAAAAATTATTTTGAGTCAAAACAATCATATTTCACCTCCTCACCAAGTTGGCCCTGCTTTGATGAAGTTGGGTTATTTTGGGGCTATTCGACCCTATGGAAGCAGTATAAATAGAAGGATAACTTAACCTATTTTGAGTCCATCCATGAAAAGGTTTTGATATATAGTGAAGGGAGAGAAAAATAAGTTTGAATTCAAGGAGAAAGAAGGTCAAAATCAAAGGAAGAACAAAATCAAAGTTTTTGGGCATCTTCTCTCTCACACATGCGATATTTTTAGGGTTTTTGGACAAGTTTTAGGGGTTGAAATTTATGTAGTGACTATAGGTCTAAAATTTTGAGTTGCAAGGAGAAAAAGTTGCATATTTAAGAAATTTTGAAGAAGTTGACTCTTGTTGACTTTGGCAGAGTTTGTGTACATGTAAAGAGGTTTGACATAGTGATTGGAGGAGGGACTGTTTGTCTTGGTCAAAAAGTCTTGTATTGTCTCACTTTGACTTGGTTCTATTATAGAAGAATAATTGACTAATTTTTCCTCTAGGAGAGGGTTCTTTCCCTAGATGAGTGCCTACATATTGTGTTTCTTGTTCTTGTGATCTTCATGCATTTTCTGTTTTGGTAATGCTTGATGAAATATAACATAATAAATAAGTAAAGAAAACAACACAAATCATAAGTAACTATCAATAAAAGAGGATTCAAAACCCTGATATCTACATGCATTGATCTATCAACATATCAAGTTTGAGAGTTCCATTAGATTGAGTATAGATTACTGGGTCCGTAGAGGAAGAACTACATTCAAGAGTGTCATAAGTTTTCAATCTTGTAGACAAGTTTACTTACTCATTATACACAAGAATATGAGACACACCTCCATGAAACGTTTGTTCTCCCATGTCCCTAGGTGGAGAAGGAGCAGGTGTTACAACCATTTTTTGTTGTGGTTTAGTGGGGAATTTCAAGATGATAAGCTGCTATCTAGTAGTCAGTTATGCAATAATTTAATGAATCTCTTCCATTCGTGGGAACTCATGAGTTAGATGGTCACCCTAACAAATATTCCAAGAAAACTTGACTTTATGTTGTCATTCATTTATACTCCCCATCTGTGTTGGGTTAGGTTTGTTATGTCTCTTGAGCACTTTTGGAAGTGTTCTTTTTCTTGTTTTTCTTTGTTTTCCCATTAATTTGTTGAGAATTATTCAATTGCATGGACTACACCATATAAATTGTAGAAATTATGGTGCATATTTGCAGCGAATCATAAAGTTTTAATCAAAATCATAAGGCACAATCCTACTCTAATGCTCTGGGAAATTAAATTCAAAATTTATAACATCAATCACAAACATGCAATGAGAAATAACACACATACACACAATATTTTTCGAGCGGAAAGAACTTTGCTAAAAAACCCTTTGCCTACTTGCATTAATTTGATGAATGGAGATGTATTACATTTGCTTTGGTCAACAAAGCACAACCTGCGAGTGAATAACCTCTCTCTCTACTAACTGAGAAGCTCTGGTCTAGACTTAGTCAATTTCTCCCTCTACTTAAGCCCCTATTTCCTTGCACAATTCCTTGAGAAATTAAACCCCTATTACTTAGGAATTTCTCCAAAATGGATTGCGAAATTCCCAAGGTTGATCATCTGACTGCATGCAACACTTGTACACTCAAGACTAGTCTACAACTGATGTTGCACTGCCTTGGAATCTCCACCACAACCGGGGAACTTGAATTCTCTGCATGCACTATCTATTTTGGGATGATTTATCAGTTAACTAGGTGATCATTGAGTTAGACTGAAGTCCCACTACACAACTAACCTTCCACTAGTTCCTCCAATAATTGGAACTAGTTTAACTGAAAACAACTTGAAATAACTGACCTTGATTGCTAAAAATTACCAATCACACATGATTAACTAAACTCTAACTCCTCCAACTTGAATTTATTGAGTAAAGTAAGTGACACAAGCCAAGTGACCCAAGTTAATTGCATCCAAGTTGTCTGCTGATGTAGAAATTTGAATTTTCTCAATTTAATTTATGAAAAATCAAATTGAGAATTTCTTATTGCATTTTTTTAACTCTCCCTCTCAACAAGAAAGGTATTATCAACCATCGCTATCCTCCACCTGTGGAACTCGAACTTCCCTCTTGATAATACCTTTGTCAAAATGTTAGCATCTTGTTCGTCTGTCGGAATGTATTGTAGCAACATTATTTTCCTCTGCACACAATCTCACAAATGGTGATACCAAATATTTATATGCTTGGACTGATCGTGAAATATAGGATTATTAGAAATCTTAATCCAAATTTCATTATCACAATATATCATAGTTGGATCCATCATCCCAAGCAGTCCTACAAGTATCTTTCTCATCTAGATTGCCTCACATGTTGCTCGACTTGTAGCCATGTATTCTGCTTCTGTCGAGCTGAGCACCACAAATCTTTACTTCCTATTGTACCAAGAAACAACTGAGGAACCAACACTAAAAATTCCACCTAATGTACTCTTTCAGTCGAATGGAATCCCTACCCAATTTGCATCTATGAAGCCACACAAATTCACTCCCTCTGCTTGTATGTACCATAGTCCAAACTAGATAGTTCCTTCGAGGTACCATAAAACATGCTTAATTTCCTTCCAAAAAAAATTTGTTGGCCTAAACATAGCTTGGCTAGCTGGTTGACTACATAGCACATATCTGGTCATGTTTTCATAAGATAGATCAATTAACCAACTAGTTGCCGATAAATGGTAGCATCAAATTCCTCACCTAAAGTGGCATCCTCCTTCCTCCAGTTGATTACTAGAGGTGTCTCCATGGGTTTACAACTCTCCATGTGAAATCTCTATAATATTTTATTTTCATACTTTTCTTGAGACACAAAAAGTTCCCCATCGCCTTTCTACACTTCCAACCTGAGGAAGTAGTGCATGAAACCCATGTCCTTCATTTCAAATTCCCTTGTAAGGTCCGCCTTGCAAGATATGATCAACTACTCATCATTTCTTGCATAATCTTCAAGGCGCCATGATACAAATGGTCAAGTATTTTGTGCCAAATTTCACTAACATCGTGGCACTAGAATTTCTTAGCCATAGTGCTTAATGCAAATAATCTTTCACATCTAGCTTATACAGGTTATTCACATGAACCCTGAACTACTTCACCCTGATCTGCATCACTTGTCCCATGGCTACTTGTCTCGAGAATTCTTTCCCTTTGCTGAGGATCACATCATAACCACGGTCTTCCAAAACTGCAACAAAGATGATATTTTCCTTTAGTCCTGGAATGAACATGAAATCCTTGAGTTTGAGAGGGGAGCTCAACTCCCTCTGAAAAGTGACTGTACCAATCCTAGTCACGTTGTACCTTCTTTCATCGTACAACTCAATGTGCATCTACAAATATTTCTCCTCCAGGTCACTAAAACAATATCTACACACTATCATGTGGAATGATGCACTTGAGTCCAAGTACCACACGCTCCCCATCACTGTGTTGGAAATGCATGTGATAAGGGTGAATTCAAGATTGGACTGTGAAGCCAAGGCTTCACCTGCTTCTTCTCCTAAGGTATTCTAGCTTTCATTTCTGTGTGGACACTTCGTGGCATAATCCACAAATTCATAACAATGAAAGCATTTAATTTTGGAAATATATTTATTCTTTCCCCCTTAGCTAGATTCTAGTTTGGATTGAGATTTCTTCCCTTTTTCCTTCTTTCCATTTCTAACCAATGCAAAGTTTTCTACATCATCAACCTTGTATGAAGTCCCATCTCTGGTATTCCACCTTATTTCCTCCTATGCCAAATTAGACCACAGGCATTCCCAATTTGGTAGTTTCTCCCTCCCGTTCACTAAATCTTGGTAGCTATGGAATCTCTTGGGAAGGCCTAGAAGGGATAGGATTACCAAATCATCATCTAAAATAGTAACACTAACACCTGCAAACTCATCACGAACTTGTGTGAACCTGCTCAGATACCGCTAAATAGTTTCATTCTTCTAAATCTTCATATTTCAAAGTTTATCCTTGAGCGCCGGTTTCCTATGGTCACTGCTATTCTGGAATAGATTTTTCAGTGCCTGCCACTTTGCATAAGGAGTTTCTTTCCCATTGATATTGGTGACAATGTGGTCCCCTACTCCCTCTAATATTATTCTCCTCACCTTGGATACACATTTCTTCCACTAAGCAAGGTTTTGGGCATTAGATGTTTGTGGTTTTGCAACATCTATATTGAAGTATTCTATAAATCCATCATCCAATACTGCCTCCACGTGATGAAGTTAGAGATGCCTTCCAAGGCATACTCTAGCCTCAACCTATTGAAGGTCATATTCTCATCTCCGAATAGATCCTACTACATTGATTTGAAAATTCAAACCTCTTGAGAAATAACTTCAAAATTCCTACTCTAATGTGAATCCTGCTCTAATACCATGTAGAAATTATGATCTAGATTTCCAACTACTCATGAAGTTTTAATTGAAATAACAAGACAAAAACTTACTCTACTTCTCTACTAAATTCAATTCACAATTTAAAACATAAATCACAAAAATGCAATGATAAATAGCATACATGCACACAATATTTTTCCAGGGGAAAGCAATCTGCGAAGAACCCCTTTGACTACTTGCATTAATTTGATGAATATAGATGTATCACAATTTCTTTGCTCAAATGAGCATAATCTGCAAGTGAATAACCTCTCTCTCTACTCACTGAGAAGCTCTAACCCAGGCTTAGTCAATTTCTTCCTTTGCTTGAGCCTCTATTTCCTTGGTAATTCTTTGAGAAATTAGGCCCCTATTATTTAAGAATTTCTCCAAAATGGATTGCGCAATTCCCAAGGTTGATCATTTGACTACATGCAACACCTGTACACTCAAGACTAGTCTACAACTAATGTTACACTACCTTGGAATCTCCACCATAGATTGGGAACTCGAATTCTCTACATGCACTTGGTATTTTTGGATTGGTTGATCAATTAACCAGATGATTAGACTGAAGTCCCACTGCACAATTGACCTTCCACTAGTTCCTCCAACAGTTGGAACTAGTTTAACTGAAAACAACTTGAAATAATTGATCTTGATAGCTAAAAATTATAAATAATAAATTCTTAACTCAAATCTAACTCCTCCAAATCAAATTTACTGAGTAAACTGAGTGACACAAGCCATGTCACACAAGTTAACTGCATCCAAGTTGTCTATTGATGTGGAAATTCAAAAAATTTCAATTTATTCAAGGAATAAAAGTTGTGAATTTATTACTACATTTTTCAACATGAATTTCGATGGTCTTCTTTGGAGAGATTACTAATTGAGAATTGGGAGTAGCTTTAGGGCTTTGTGATGTCACAATTAATTACTCTAGTTTACTAGTTAACTAGTTCATAACACTGATGGAGATAAATCCAATCACAACATTGGAATGTGGTGTTGGTTTTGGGCATTGTGAATTGGACAATGAGCAGAGAGTATTAAGAATGATAACATACAACGTACCCAACTATGAACATATCAAGTCAAGATGTTGGGACATAAGATGGCATGCTCCTTTGTAGCCATATTGGCCATAACTACATACTTGGAAATCTAAGGTAGCAAGGATCATGTGAAGTAATATTTAAGTAGTTGATCGATAATCTTGGGCCTAATTAGCTGGTTATGTTACCTCCAGTCATGGATATGATCAAAGATGTGGGTATAGTTGTCTTTCTTGAAAGTAACCATGAGATTCATTCTAATCTCTTTCTATGAAGGTAGTTAGAAATGGTTTAGGAATATTTGGGCCACAGAAGCATAATCATGGTAGGATGACTTATTGAGTTTGATGTACCATTTAGTGGCATCCTTGGTCACGGTTAGTTAGAAAATACACAACTTGATATTTTCATCTGCCAAATATTTTGATGAACATCACAAATGGTGGTGATGATGTGTGTGGTTATGTTCTCTCCCAATTTTTCTTCGAATTCTAGTATATCAAAAGGTAGGTTGATGCACATTGGAGACCAGTAAGGATCATGGCATATGGGGTCATTGGCGAGTTAATCCAAATTTGGCAAGTGATGTGACATAATAAAAGGAATGTGGTTTTAGCTGAATGGATTTAGAGGTAAAGATGGGACCCCAAATAGACCTTGCAATCACCCCATAACATAGTTTTTGGAAGAAGGATAATGACCATAGGGATTGTTAGGCCCAGAGTATTGGACCCTTGGATCAATAGTAGTAGTGAAAGGATTATTTCCCCTAGAGAGGTTTCTCCGAGGGACAAATAAACTCCTAAAAGCATTGTTTATAATGAAAGTATATCTGATACTATAAGGATTACCTCTTGGTGTGAAAGCATTTCCATAAGTAGGAAGACTCTTAGGAAAAGTAGAACTAGCAAAGAAAATTCTCCCAGATAAATTAGGCCCTCCAAAGGCATTCAGAACTTTAGAAGAAGGCATCCCCGCTAATGAAAAAATACCCCTAGTATAGTACAATCCTCCAAAAAACTTATTGCCTATAGAATGATTAAGAATAGGTGTAGACCCCTCAAAATATTCCTTGAATATGTTTGTCATGGGCTAGAGATTGTGACCATAGGGATGGCGGAACTAGGTGGTGTAGGTGGGATTTCTCTTTCCCATGTACTGAAAACAAATCCTAAAGGAGGTAAGGGCACAAATAGACTCGGGAAACTACTCGAGGTCACATAAGAAATTAGTGGTAGGACCCCAAGTGAGGAAAGAGTCATTTTCAAAGTAAGAGTGGACCCTATCACACTAATTGAAGGAAATGAAGACATCATGGAAGAAATCAAATATGTAGATGGTGAAGAAGTTCCCACCTCTCTCATGGTGGAAGCACCCCTCTCACCCACAATTTGATGAGAGAACAAAGAAAAAGGTTGATTAACGTTGGTACTCAATTGTACAAGTATGGGATCAAGAGGATTTGTTAAAGATGGGTTGACATGTGGTGGTGGAATTTCTTCCACCACTTCAAGAGTAACTTATTCTACCCCCTCAAAATAAAATAACTCTTATAGGCTCAATTTGATCTAATTCCTCTAATGGTGTATCTCTCGTATGTCTTTGTGGGTTTGGACTATCCCCTCCAGGAGGAAGGTTTCACAATCTTTGAGATCGATGGGAAATTGGATCAGCCATAGTGGATCTCTCTCTCTCTCTCTCTCTCTCTCTCTCTCTCTCTTCTCCCTCGCGATATATATATATATATATTATATAATATATATATATATATATATATATAATATATAATAGTATATATATATATATATATATATATATATAATATAATATATATATATATACATATAGATATATATAATATATATAGTCCTTTGCAAACCAAATGACCAATGAGACACATGTGATTGAGAGCATACATTGGCAGGGCAACTAAGCCTAAAACCTATTGACAGATTGGTCATAATGAGCCTTCTCAAAATATCTTTGGACACACAAAATCCAATAAACACCAAAACCAAGGGAGTGAGGATCTCACTCCACAAGTTCCTGATAGGATCATGTAATTGATTCTCATGTCAAAGGAGATTTCTATCAAGTATTTCATGTGATAATAGATTTAAGCTCTTTAGCGGAACTAGTTTTAGTTTTATAGCCTTGAAGTGTGTTCTCTGCAAACCTTTTTCAACACTTTACACCCCTAAGCTAATGTTGGTGTGATATAACCAAAAAGTATAGATTGATTTTATTATTGCTTTATTTTATGGTTGTTGTTTACTCAAGGGTATGGAGTGTAGCTAAGATAGTGTTCAATATACTCAAAACCAAATTAATATGCAAGTTATATGAAGGATTCAATTTATTTTCAATTCAACAAAAACTAGCTGAAGAAAGGGTAGACAATATTTTTCTTTTTCAAAGTGACAAATGCATTGTCACAACCTCTCTCAATATTCACTAGATATACTCAAAATGTTTACAAGATACCAATTCATAACTCCACTCACAAATCACTTCAATTACTTCAAGATGCTTTAATCCAAAAAACCAACCAAAAGAACTCAAAAGCATTAAACTATGGCTTTGAAACAAGGGATGTGAACTATGACCTATCAAATGAGTCAAATATCAAGCTCACACATAAGAAAAATAAATTTTGGATCTATAATACAATGTAGACAACCAACAAACCAATCCTACAATGTTTTACATAGGAAAACAAACCCAAACCATGACAAAGAAGTAAGACCTAATACACAACAAGATTGATTTTTCTTTGAAGTCCTTCATATTATAAATGAAAAACATGCTAATCAAGTGCAAGATTAGGCTTGCAAATTTCAAAAAATCAATTGAAATATCAATAAGAAAACGATGTAATCAATAGACGATTTTTTTTTATAGAAATCAAAGTATAAAATCAAATAAAATATCTTAAGAGAGGATAGATCTAGATCATATTTGAGTTGTATCTAATCCTAGTATAGAAAAAACAACACAATTCTAAGCCTTACAAAGAAAAATACAAATGAGATCATAGCAAAAGGCCCAAATTCAATTATTTTTATTTTATTTATTTATTTATTTATATATTAAAGTAGAAATTTTCAAACAAATTAGATTACTATTTCTCATAAATATATCATATTATATGTCAGAAGAAACTAAGAAAATTTCTCACATAATGGTTTTGGTTTGATATAATTAGAGGTCCCTAAAAGATATTACGAAAACAAATACTCATGACCATCACAATAATTATAAAATTACCTAATTTTCAATCAGTCATATCTCCATGACCTAGATGACATTTTGGATGATTTTATTTATTTATTTAAACCCAGATAAAATTTTGAGGAGAATTTATATATAGTTGTTTCATTCAAGTTCTATAGGAAAAGTTACAAAATTTTATCTGAAAACTGTAACCCAATTTTTCCTCTTTTTTCTTTTTAAATAAGCTTAGATATAAAATATTAGGGGTAGATCTAGCCAAAAAACAATGTAGAAGAGATATAAATGAATATATAATCACTCAAGAACAAAAATAATGAAATAATATTCAAAGGATAAGGAGAAACACTAGGGATTTCTCCCCATTCGAACAACCCACTCTATTTTCCTTGAATGGAAATGCAATGTTGTCCCATAGACTTTGCATTAAGATCAACTAAATGGTGGATAGAACAAATAATGAAATCCCCTAGATCTAATTCAAACTATTCCTTTCATACAATTGAAAATACAAATATAGTGGTGCACCTTGTTACTCTTGCATGTTGATGTACGTTATAGATCCATGCCAATAACTGAAAATCCTAGTCTTTATCAAAGATGCCACACAAGCTCCCTAATCCAATCACCCACACACAAAAAAACATACAAGGATGATTTATTTGCCTCCACCAAAGAAATTTAGTATGCAAAAAATATGATCACAATAAACACGTTATGATCTCATGAAAATACATCATATAGAGAAGGAATCCAAATTGATATTCCATATAAAGCAATAGCACAAAAACAAATGTATACATCTTGGTGTCAAGTGATCTCCTCTCCTCTCTTGACCTTTATCCTCCCTTGGATTACCCACAAATTGGGCTCATTACTAAAGCATGAGAGGACTTCCTAGTGATAATCCTCCAATACAACATGGAATTCTAATCACTATCTTCTCCCTTCCACCCTTGAGAGGGTATGGTTATATAGGATTTTCTTAGATTTGGGAGGATGTATTTGGACACTTAGGGCCAAGAGACGTCAAGTTTGATGACATGTGAATTGGGTGGATACAATTCATGGTTAGATTTGATGGCCTGTGAACCAAACAATTACAAGTTATGCACAAATTTCATGCTAAATTATGTGTTTTATCAATTATGGAATAATGATCATTTCCTAATTATGAAGTTGTGATAAAATAAATGAGAAATTAATCAATTATGTAATTTAATCCCTATAACATCTAATAACTTCTTTGTAATACTTAGGCGGTAAATACATATATAACCATGGTTTGATTGATTTTAAAAGTGTTGATGCAAAAACTATTATAATGTAAAACCTTGTTAAACTAGTATTTAAGGTGGATAGTTCACAAAACTTTGAAGTTATTGCAAATTTATATATTTCTATATCTTTAATAAATAATTATTTGGGTAACCACCACATCTTTAATTTCCTCCACAGGGATGGGCTAATCAGATTCAGCCAATCATATCCTTTGATTTTTGTCATCCTCCTTCCAATATTTTTTACTACATGAGACTCTGAGATCGTGTGGCACGTGGGACTTCGAGATCATGTGGCTCGCCTCTTTAGGATTGTAGACACGTGGAACAACATGTGTGTGGTGAGAAGTTGATTCTGATAGTTCGACCCATATAAGGCCTTCGTTGGTGCTATGGTTGTAATACCTGGAATGGGAGAATGTGTTATTCCAGGCGATTGCACTAACTATTATGTTGTGCTGAGAATTGAAAAACAAAGAAGGTATCAACCTAGATGATACTATGAGCATATTAGCTATTGCACAATCCTTAGGGATTATAAACAAAAATATAGGTTTGGCTTCCGGTTTAATATTTTCGAATTGGCCCAGAAATCCCATTACTTGCACTCTTAAAATTACGCAATCTAAGGGAAATGGGAATGCCAATATATTGTCACCTTTTGATGCTATTGGTCTATGTAAGCATGGTTGATTTAAAGAGGAACTAAGAATTTTTCATCTTACAGAACGAATTATAAACCCTTCCACCTATGCTTCTCTATATGGATTGCCAATATATTGTCACCTTTCGATGCCACTAGTTTGTGTAAGCATGGTTGATTTAAAGAGGAACTAAGAATTTTACATCTTACAGAACGAATTATAAACCCTTCCACTTATGCTTCTCTATTGAACGAGTGCACTAAGAAGAGAATGATATTAGAGGGTAAACTGGTCCATTCTCACATGAATGAGAGGGGAGTCATAATAGACTTTTTCTTATGGAAAAACCTTCTTAACATGTATACCAAGTGCGGGAGGTCGATGGAGACTAGCAAAGTTTTGCACCAAATGCCCAAACTAGATGTTTGCTCATGGTCTGTTTTAATGCAGCAAATGCTCTACATGGACTCTATGAAGAATCTTTGAAATTGTTCAATCAAATGAACAAAAAAGGGATTCAACCTAATCAGTTCACATTTTCTAGTGTTCTCCGTTCATGTGCGAATTTGGGGAATTTGCAACATGGTATTGAAATCCATGAAGAAATAAGGAGGAATGGGTTTCAATCTAATTTGGTTGTGGCTAATACCCTTGTAGATATGCATGAAAAATGCATGAATTTGGGGAATGCACACAATCAGTTTAATAAAATCCTTGAGCCATACATGCTTTCATGGACTACATTAATTGCGGGATATACACAAAATAGATACGTAAGGAAGCCTTGAAGCTCATTCGTGAAATGACTCAATGACATTTGGTCTCATGGAATGCAATGATTTCAAGATTTGCACATTATGGGAATAATATAGAGGCTTTGAAAATATATCAACAAATTCAAATAGAAGGTATTAATCTAGATGCCACTACTTTTCTCATCGTTCTTGCTACCTGTGTGATCTTAGCAGCTCTGGCATAGGGAATCGAGATACATTATGAAAGAATTAAAGGTGTATTGCACTACAATATCAATATCGTGAATTACCTTATAGAAACACATGCTAAATTTGGGAGCCTTGAGAAGGCATGGGATGTTTGATGAGATTCATTAGCGAGATGTGGTCTCATGGAATGTCATGATTGTAGGATATGCAATGCATGGTTTTCCTAGGAAGGTCGTCAAACTATTGGAGCAAATGTAACTCTTTGGTGTGAACCAAACTCATATTAACTTAGTTTTTGTCTTACTGGCATGATTCCGTGGTGGCTTGGTGGATTAGGCTTGGAATTACTTTGATTGCATGAATGAACAACATCTCATCACATATGCAATAGAGAATTATGGCTGCATGTTTGACATACATGGCACAAGATTTTATGAATGGAATTCCAATAGAACTTGATATTACTATGTGTTTACATGGTGCCTATAGAATACATAGAAATGTAGAGCTAGCTCAAAAGGTGGCATAGCACCCTTTTGAGTTGGATTTTAATAATTCTGCACATTATTTGTTGTTTTCAAACATCTATGCTAATGCTAATAGGTGGGATGATGTTGGAAAGGTAAGGAAAATTATGAAAGATCAGAGGGTGTAAAAGCCACCTAGATACAATTGGGTTGAGGTTAACAAACATGTGCATACTTTTCTTGTAGGAGAAAACTTACATCCACAAGTGTAGAGTATTTATGTCAAGTTGGACTATTTATTAAGGTTGATGAAGTCTATAGGGTATGTGCTTGACACAAGATTCACCCTAATTGACGTGGAGGAGAACCAAAAGGAACAAGTTATTTTACACCATAGTGAGAAGTTGGAAATTGAATTTGTACTTATTAACAAACCATCTAGAAAATTTATACACATTATTAAGAATCTTTGTGTTTATGGTGACTACCACTTTTCCATTAAGTGCATCTCCGAGATTGTTGCACAAGAAATTATTGTAAAGGATATCAATTGTTACCATCATTTCAAGGACGAACAATGCTCTTGTGGTGGTTTTTTGTAATTTGAAGTCAATAAAGTTGTTGTGGTGATTATTGGTAGTTTGAAGCCATTAGAGTTTTTGGCATAAATTTGGCATAATGACAATTTTAAACACTAGAATAGTCACATAAATTAAATGGCTGATAAATGCAGATAACCATTAAAATACCAGTGTCATTTGTAATATTGAAAATTTGTAATGTTGGGATGAGAGTGGAAGTTGGAAACTGAAAAAAACGTTTGGAAACCCTTTATTTCATTAGTTAGGTTGTTTATGATGAAGAATATTCTCAGAATATTAAATTTATACCATTCATAAAAAAAATTATTCTTTAAAGAATGAAAATTATGAAAATCCTATTTTATCAATAATCTTCGTGTCTGTGGTGACTACTATTGTGCCATTAGATTCATCAACAATATTGTTGTATGAGCAATTACTGTAAGGATGTCAACCATTACCATCATTTCAAGGATGGACTCTACTCTTGTGGTGATTATTGGTAATTTCTAGTGAATAAAGCTATTGGCATAAACCTTGAATAACGATGACCTTAAAGACAAGGTGTTGTAATTCAAGAAATTGGGTAGCAAATTTTATTTATGGTGAATATTCTAGCCTTCGGAAAATAGATACACTGATAGGGTTAAACATATTATCCAATTAGCATAAAACTTATAGAATGACAACTTTAAAGACAAGGTGTTTCAACTCAAGCAATTGGGTAGTATATTTTATCAAGAATCTTTGTGTTTATGGTGACTTCCACTCTTCTATTACAATAAATTATGAAAATTATGAGAACAAGGTTGCTCTTTGCATCCTTAGAAGTGTCATGAGAGGGGAAATTGTATATAAAATTGTTACTTGATTTCAATGTTTTTATGAGAAGTTTAGTCTCATTTAATGTAGTTTTTATGCATTCGTTTATTTCTATAGTCTCGATGTCATGGTTTATCTGAGTCACATAGTTTGGAGTTTGTGGCTTTTGGTGAGTTTTGGTTGACCTGCATTAAGTGAATTGTGATCTCCTTTGCAGTTCAATTGTTGTATCCTTCTAAGAGAACTATAAAGTAGAATTGTTACCTTTACCAAACTGGTTGTATCATACTCCACGTTTGTTCACTTATGATCTACAACTACCTAGAGTCAGGAACAGAAAGGTAGAAATCTACAAGAAGATATGTTAGTGTTTGTTATAGATCCATTTGGGCACATCAACCCCAACCTATAGATCAGTACTATTAGGGCTCATCAAACCCTAATTCAGTTGTTACATGCCCTAAAGAAGTCAACCATCAGAATGCCTAGCTTCCCAAGAAGTTTCATGACTAGAATCATCTAGAAACTGCCACTAAGAAGATCTACGCAGCTAGGCCTTCATTAGGGTGCATTGCAATGCAAACCATACACTGACAGGGTGCCATGCAACGCACTTGGTCCCTCTTTGGCCTACGTTGGGTGAATTTGAACGAATTTCCATGAGGGTTTGAAAGATTCCTTATCCATTGGGTGCCTCTGGAAGTTTCTCAAGGCTATCCACTCCTTTGGGTTCGTATTTGGATGAGGAATGGAGTTAAGGAGCATCAAACCCTTATCCCTTCCTCCATGGAACTAAATTCTAAGTTTGGGAGGGCATTCGTTATCACCATTTATGGCATAACTTCCTTCATTCACCTATAAAAATACCACTCATCTAAGTGATTAGGGGCTGGAAATTATTGAATTATAGGGAGATGTTGTTAGTAGGAGACTTGAGTTGATTTCAAGTATTGTAATGATGTCAAAACGTCTTGCTTGTTATGAGGAGAGGATGCGATTGAACTGGAGGAGTGATGCTGAATTGAGCAATGGGTTGTAACTCTTCCTTTTACTAATAAAGTGTTTAAATATTTTTACATATGCGTGTGTTATCCATGTATGCTTTCATATGTGTATCATGTACTTGATTCCATGCTATGTTTAATCAATAGACCATTATCATATGCTTTTATTGGTCGTTGTCTTCTGTCTATGTGCAGGTACTCTTCAAGCGGATTAAGTACGGAGAGGAGTGACAGAATTGGTCAAGGGAGATAAGGAGTAAGTGAATGCTAAAAGTAGGCTTCTTTGCCTCTTATTTAATCTATTGATCATAGGAAAAGTAGAGAAATCTTTAAACTATTGTTCTAGACTTAGCTACTAGTCTAGGGGTTTAAGCGTTTATCTATAGACACTAAAACTTCCCAAAATAAATTGGCGACTCCGCTGGGGAGCGATCATCCATCTTAGTAGCTTATCAGACTCTTAAGACATTTCTACATATTGTACTTGTGGTCATTCATTGAATTTTAGTCTTCTGTCATTGAAAATTGAGCCAAAACTATGCCAAATTGTCTTCAAATTTGCTTACTATCACCAGCGCAACCCAATGAAGGACACAATGCACTACAATGTACTTCCCACATAGACCCAGTGTGCTTCAGTGCACTGTATCTCACTGCTGCCTACGTTGATCCCTTGAGGGTTAGTTTCCCATCTAGGAGCTGAAGTTTTTGAGCAAATTTTCCTTTGTTTGAATGATTTCTAAATGCCAATGATGTTTTGTTTCTGAAAATAGTGTTTCATCTCCTTACTTGACCCTACTTAGACTAGGATTGATAAATTTTTCTTATGTGTTTACTTTATCATTTTCAATCTATAGTCGAAATTAGATTTTTGATCGATTGATCTTTAGCGAAAAAAAGTGTCATAAAATTGTCTTTTCCTTCAAAAATTGAATTGTCGTCAAATCTTCATTCATGAAAGATCGATTGATTAATGTGTACAAATGATTAGTATTTTCGTTGAAAGTTTCGTAATTCCTCATTTCTTTGAAAACAAAAGTGTCGTAAAGTCTTCCTTTCCTTCAAAAGAAATTATCGCAAAATCATCCTTTTTATGAAAAGAAATTTTTGATCGATTATGCGTATTTCCTTTTTGTTCATTCACATTAAGGGAAATTGAAAATAAATACATGCATGTTGCATTGAAAAAGTTTGTATGTGTTGATAAGGAATAGTGTAGGGAATTTTCATTTAGATTGTGCTCTTTGCTCTTTGATCAAAAGAAATCTAATTGCTCTATCTCTAAGTAGCTAGGGTTTTCATCGTTAAATTGAATGGAAAGAATTCTTATCATGATAGTTGCATTCCTAGGAATTTCATAATACCTCACATGGTGAACTTGAAAGGAAAATTTCTGAGCAAGCTCAACTCAAAATAAACATCAATTTACCTAATGGAGCATTGTGATTAACGCAAACATTTAGTGGTTCTAGACTAGAGACGTGTTCCGGCGTCGTGAAACAAAGCAGCTGTCACTAACTTGTCTACAATACATCCCAAGTGTGATACTTCATTCCACATATGTGAGTATATCATAGCTCATCCACATACCTTCAGGTATATAGGGCAATGTTCCAGTGTGTAAAGTATATGGTGTTGGCATTATGATGTATGTGTTGTACTTGATGGCAACCCTATCATAGAAGAACATCTCGCTTATACTCAACCAGATGAGTCTACAGAAGAAATATTAGGGTTGCAGGACAGCGGAATTGTGGTGCAGCAGTGTTATTTTTAGGTTCCATAGATGCACTGATCAAAAGGTGCAGACATTGGCAGGTTGTGCAGATGCGCAATTCACAGAGTGCGTACGTGTTCGCAGGCGTTCCGAACAAAGGGTGCAAACCTAAAATGCACAGGACTTTCATGCAGAGAAAAACACGCATCTTAAGTTTGGTCCATGGTATCTAGCCCGACGTTTTTGATCCTATGGTTTTGGTCCGTGGTTTTTGCATCTAAAATATTGAACCCAGGTTTTTGGTCCCTAGTATTGTTTCTCAATGGTTTTGATCCATGGTTTGAGTAAGGCCTTGGCTATAAAAGGGAAAGGAGATCATTTGGCTGGAAATAAGTGTGTTGAATATCTTAAGAATAAAAAGATCTGAATTTCTGATAATCAGTTGGGGAGTTATAGTTGAACTTGAATCAAGAAGAAACCGGAGCATTATAAGTCAAATCTGCTGATGGGTCGAGATCTCTTTGGTGCATGAACAGATCTATGAATTTGACAGTCTGGGGTATATTTGAGGACAGATAAACTGTCTATATCCGGAGGTGCGCAGGTGTGGAGGTGTGCAGTACCAATGAAGGAGCAGGTGCGGAGGTGCGCTGATCAGAAGACACCGCAGGTGCAGAGCTGTGCAGGTCACAGATAGTGCAGGAGCGAAGCTGCACAGGCCACAAACAGAGAAAGTGTAGACATCCGCAAGTTACTATTGGTGAAGTTGCGGACTTTTCTTGAAGTATATTTTAGCTGATTTTGTCTATTGCTGCAGTATTCTGGGTATAGACTTGGTGTCTGGTTACTGGTACTATTTGTCTAATTACAACATTCTGAGAAGTTATTGGTTAATTGGTTGATGCACATATACTTGATGATTACTTGATATTCATGGATCGAGTCTGAAAATTGATGAAACGTGGTCCTCGGAAGAAAAGAGAAGGTAGTAGCCTTCTGTAGGTCAGCACCTATGTACTAGTATCTTAGCTAGTGCAAGAGCTAAGGGGGTTGTAGCTCCCTTCCAAGAGAAGCTGGAAAATGAGAGAGGGTTGTAGCGCTCTGCAGGTTGTAGCCTACGTACTGGTAAAGGACTGCACCAG
Source organism: Pinus taeda (assembly GCA_000404065.3). Taxonomy (NCBI): domain Eukaryota; kingdom Viridiplantae; phylum Streptophyta; class Pinopsida; order Pinales; family Pinaceae; genus Pinus; species Pinus taeda. The sequence continues at coordinate 135,074 of APFE030367518.1, forward strand.
TACAAAATCATTGTAAAAAGAAGTTTCTAATTGAAAGAAGATAGAGACATATTGTAGCAGGTGGTTTCACTCACATTGGGTTTCCACCTTACATCTTGTGTTCCTTGGTGTGATTGTCTATTTGTGTTCCTGCTCATTATTATACGGTTCTCACATACAGATTAATGACAAACATCTGAAGAACAATTTAAATTATAAGTTTAGAAGGTATATGCAAGTTTCAATTGTCAGATCTGCAAATATAGATTGAAAAGTATTTGATAATACTGATTCACCCCCCCCTCTCAGTATTATTTCCAAAAATTGGTATCAGAGCAGGTCCTTCAACAGAATCTTGATCGCTTAAAGGAAGATCTATCATCATGAGAAACTATGAAAAGGAAGCATCTATCAGGCCACTGATATTTGATGGGACCAACTTCGTCTATTGGAAGGTAAGAATCACTGCCTATCTTCAATCTCTTGGTACAGAAGTTTGGGATATTGTGGAAACAGGATACACATTTCCATAAACAACTCCTACAGATCGAACAGAAAAGAAGAAGTATGAAAAAAAGCAAAATCGGTCAATACTCTATTGGGAATTCTATCTCAATCAGAATTTGTCAAGGTAATGCAGCTCAAAAGCGCAAAAGAAATATGGGACAAGATCGTTCTGAGCTATGAAGGAGATGAACAGGTAAAACGTGCAAAATTACAAACTCTTAGAATTCAATATGAAAGTCTCAGAATGCATAATGATGAAAGTGTGGTGAGCTATTTCCTACGTATAGATGAGATCGTAAATTGTATGAAAAACTTGGGTGAAGAAATAAAAAGAAGTTGTTCTGGTTGAAAAAGTTCTAAGATCTTTGTCTTCTAAGTTTGATTCAAAAGTTTCTTCCATAGAAGAAAAGGAGAATCTACGGAACCTTACCATGTCACAACTTCACGAAATTCTAACTGCTTATGAAATGAGAAAAGGAGGACCATCAGACAAAAGAGAAGCCGCATTCAAAGCCTCAGGAAAAGGAGATTACAATGAACCAGGATATATGTCTGAAGAAGAAGAAGAAGAAGAATCAAACTTTGTCAAGAACCTTCAACGAGGAACTGCAAAATTCAGAGGTAAGCTTCCTTTCAAATGCTTTGCTTGTGGAAGATTCGGTCACTATGCTGCAAAATGCCCTCATAAATATAGACTAGACAAAGGTAAGGAACCTTTCAGATGGAACAGAAACAGAATGCAAGTAAGAAAAGCTATTATATTCATGAAGACAGTGATGGACTTTCAAATAGTGATGAAGATGACCAAGGAAATGATAATAGACTTTTGATGGCTTTTGAAGATGATGATTTCTTGGATGCTATAAATGAAGAAGATCTTTATGAAGAAATTTCTAAACTCAAAATTGGTTTAGAAGAAAAGAACATGATTATAGACACATTGACTTTCCAACTTGTTGAAAGGGATAAACACAATGAAGAGTTAGAATGTGAAATTGTGGGACCTAGAAAAGAAATTGAGAAAACAAAAGCTCTTAATCTTACATTTGCTAAAGGATCTGAAACCTTAGATGAGATTATCAAACTGCAGCGTTCTCCTCTAATCAAGACAGGTCTCGGATATTTTGAAGAAACATCTAAAGCACAGAAGCCATCCACCTCTAAAAGCAATCTTGATGCAGCACGGAGAAGTGAACAGGTTGACAATCAATAGCAAAAGCATAATACATACTACCAAATAAATCAGGGAGCATTTGCTCCAAGAATGAACAAATATTACCAAGTAAGTCAGGGGCAATCTACTTCAAGGATGAACAGAAGCTTCAATCAGGTAAATCATTCTCAATTTGGCTCAAAAATGGAAGTCAATAGAAATTACAATCAATTGGGTAGTAGGTTTGATAAGCGTAGGAATTTCTTCAATGGCCAATGTTTCTCTTGTCATAACTTTGGTCATAAAGCTGCTCAATGTGTTGCCTACAAGACCATCATGACTAGGGAAGTTCAAAAACAAAGAAGTATGACTGGGATCATGAAAAGGACCTATAATAACTTCTCTGCTCTTGAACATGAAATAGAATGTTCTATTTGTAACAATTTCGGGCATGAAGATTCTGAATGCAGGAGCAGGTTTCGGCAAAAGCAGCCAACTTCATTGAATCCCAAAATATGGAAAAAGAAAGAATCGCAATCAGACAGATGTGGGATAGCCGTATATGCTGAAGGATAGGAAAATCAATGGTACATTGATAGTGGATGCTCAAAACATATGGCAAGTGATAAAGAAAAACTTCAATCATATACTGCCTTAGAAAGGGAAAAAAAGGTATCATTTGGAAATGACACCCCTGCATTCATAAAAGGTAAAGGTTCTGCTCAATTGAAAAAGAAGGTCAAAGATGGTAATGTTATGTATGTTGATGACTTAAAACATAATTTATCGAGTGTTAGTCAAATGTGCGATCAAGGAACTGAGGAAATATTTAGATCAAATGGATGTATTTTTCGTGATCTTGACACAGGAAAAACAGTGATCAAAGGCACAAGAACTCCGAATAATCTATATATATTCAAATAAGGAGAACAACAATGCTATCTGAGCAAGAATGATGAACACTAGCTATGGCATAGAATATTGGGGCATCTTAGTTTCTCCCAGATAAGGAAAGCATGCTAATATCAGGCGGTTTGTGGTCTTCCTGACATCAGACTTCCCCAATACAATATGCAAATCTTGTCAATTTCGTAAGCAAACTATAACTAATTTTCCCGAGAAAGAAGGATTAGCTAGCAGGCCTCTTGAACTTCTTCACACCGATATATGTGGTCCAACTAGAAAGGGGTCACCTCGAGGGGAAGAGTACTTCATATTGTTCATTGATGACTTTTCAAGGATGTGTTAGATAGGACTCATGAAGTATAAAGATGAAGCCTTCGAAAAGTTCAAGTCATTCAAAGCTTTGGTTGAAAACGAATCAGATCGTAGAATCAAATGTCTCAGATCTGATCGAGGAGGGGAATTTACCTCAGATGAGTTCTTCAATTTTTGTGAAGAACATGGAATAAGAAGGGAATTCTCAGCTGCAAGGACTCCTAAGCAAAATGGAGTAGTGGAAAGGATGAATAGAATAGTTCAACAAATGGCTCGTGCTATGATTGATGAATACGGAACTCCTGCAACCTTCTGGGGTGAAGCTACATTTGTCGTTGTTACTATTCTCAACAAGATAAACATCCGGGTAAACAGCACTCAGACTCCTCATGAACTCTGGTATGGTAAGAATCCAACGGTAAAATACTTCAAAATATTTGGAAGCAAATGCTACATTAAAAGGACAGATGAAAATCTTGGCAAGTTTGAATCTTGAGCAGATGAAGGCATTTTACTTGGCTACTCTCCTCACAGCAAATCTTACAAATGTTACAATAAAATACTTGGCAAAATTGTTGAAAGCATTGATGTAGTGGTTGATGAAGAAGGAAACACTCTTAGACAGGTAAAATCTGAAGATCTCGAAGATGGCGAAGATTATCCGTCAACATCAAATTAGATTCATGACGAAGAAGAAACCCATGAGGCACTAGAAGAATAGACAAGGATAGAAGAAAAGACTCCATCCAGATATGTTCAAAAGAATCACCCAGAATCTCAAATTTTGGGGCAAAAGGAGGCAGGTGTATAAACAAGAAGAACTGTTGCAGAAGCTTCAAGCTATCTAGTGTTGCTCTCCTCCACTGAACCGCAAAATGTAATAGAGGCTTGCAAAGATGAATGTTGGGTCAAGGCCATGGATGAAGAACTCGAGTAGATTGAAAAGAATAACACTTGGGAGTTGGTTCCTAGACCAACAAATAAAAATGTCATAGGGACAAAATGGATTTTCAAAAAATAAACTAAATGAAAATGGAGAAGTGGTCAGAAACAAGGCAAGACTTGTTTGTAAAGGGTATGCACAACAAGAAGGCATAGACTTTGAAGAAACGTTTGCACCAGTTGCCAGACTTGAGGCTATAAGGATGTTCCTTGCTCTCTCTAGCTTTCAAAAGTTCAAAGTATTTCAGATGGACGTAAAATCTACCTTTTTGAATGGGGACCTAGAAGAAGAAGTATATATTGAGAAACCAGATGGATTCATTTTTGGAAATGATCCAAATCTTGTATGTAGACTTAAGAAGGCACTCTTGTTGAAAATAATACTGAGAGGGGGGGTGAATCAGTATTATCTAGTCCTTTTAACAATTCTTCCTTATTTATACTTTGAATTATTTTTGCATATCAGTACCATAAACAATGAGCATGAACAAGAAAAACAGACAGTCACATCAAAGAACACCAGATATAAGGTGGAAACCCAATGTGGGTGAAAACCACCTGCTGCAATATGTCTCTATCTTCTTTCAAATTAGAAACTCCTTTTACAATGGTCTTGTACTGGTGCAGTCCTTTACCAGTACGCAGGCTGCAACCTGCAGAGAGCTACAACTCTCTCTCGTTTTCCAGTCTCTCCTGGAAGGGAGCTACAACCCCCTACTTCTTTTCTTTCAAGGACCACTTTTCATAAATTTTCAAACTGGATCCATAAATATCAAATGATCATCAAGTACCAGTAAGTCACCCAGATAACCAGATACCACAATAACAGAAAACTAACCCATAACACCTTCTGTGGCCTCCTGTGGCGCTCCTGGGCGCCTTGCGGCGCCTCCTGCGGCGTCTCCTACGCGCCTCCTGCGGCGTCTCCTGCGGCGCCTCCGCACTTCTGCAGCTGCAGCGCTCGAGAGATCACCCTTCACAGATTCGCTTTCCACTTCACTTTCATATAGATCGAGCTTTTGAAACAATAACCCAATATTTGAGATCTTAAGGTATTCAACCCAAAAGCATACACAAGCCAAATGATCTCCTTTGCTTTATATAGGCAAGCTCTTCCTCAAATCATGGACCAATACCACGGGCCAAAACCATAACAAACCAATACCATCAACTCAATACTAGGGATCAACACGTCTATCGAGATGCCATGGTCCAAAAACCATAGGTTCAAATTCCAAGGACTAACTACCATGGACCAAAGGTAAGTTTTCCCACATGAAATAAACTTTTCTCTGCATAAAATTCCGTGAACTTTTCTCCACATGAAATAAGCTTTTATAAACTTTTCTCTGCATAAAATTCCGTGAACTTTTCTCCTGCGTACTTCTTAATTCTCATCATATTGAGAGCCATGCCATGGGTGTTGCCATCAAGTACAACATCTGTAACATATAACCATACCAGAAACATAATGCCAACAACTCTACGGTCTTAAACAGGCTCCAAGGGCTTAGTACTATCGTCTGAACAAATACCTTCATCAACAAGGTTTCTTAAAAGGCTCAACAGATAGCAATCTATATATAAAAATTAATAATGATAAATTGCTAATACTTGTTGCATACGTTGATGATATCATTTTTGGTAGCAATGAAGAAGCCATGAGCCAAAACTTTGCTTTGGTGATGCAAAAACAATTTGAAATGTCTTTACTGGGTGAGCTGACATACTTCCTTGGTTTACAAATCCAGAAAAACAAAGATGATATCTTTTTATCACAAACCAAGTACGTAAAGCAGATCTTGAAGAAATATGGTATGGAAGACTCAAAACTGGTATGTACTCCTATGGTAACAGGATGCAGCCTCAGCGCTAATGATGAATCAGTAGCAGTCCATCAACCAACCTATAGATCCATGGTTGGCAGTCTACTCTATCTAACAGGAACTCGGCCAGACATCATGCATGCAATGGGAACAGTTGGAAGATTTTAGGCTAATGCAAAGGAAGCACACCTTCAAGCAGTTAAGAGGATCTTCAAATATCTTCAAGGAACACAAAACTATGGCTTATGGTATCCTAGAAATGCAGATCTCACACTTCATGCATATATAGATGCAGATTGGGCAGGAAGCGTGGATGACAGAAAAATCACTATTGGTGGAGCATTCTTTATGGGGTCTAGATTAGTATCTTGGTTCAACAAGAAACAAAGTTCCAATGCTCTATCTACAGCTGAAGCAGAATATGTGGCTGTTGCATCTTGCTGCACACAACTTATTTGGATGATACAAACTTTGCAAGATTTTCAAATCACCTGTACTCCACCTATCTCCATCTTTTGTGATAATACAAGTGCAATCAGTATCTCAAAAAATCTTGTCATGCATTCAAAGACTAAGCACATACCTATCAAGTATCATTTTCTAAGGGAACAAGTGCTTAAGCAAAAGGTCAAGTTGGAGTATGTTCCTTCCGAGGAACAAGTTGTTGATATTCTCACCAAACCATTGCCCAGGGAAACATTTGAATACCTCAGACAGAAGCTGGGGGTTGTTGATGCATCATTGTGCTGTTAAAACTTATCTGTTGTACGCAGGTGGATATGCATACATATGCCAGTTTATGTGGGTCAAGTTCTGGGTGAAGAGATTCCGATATGGGTCTATCAAAGACCATCTGGCACAGGTTTTGGTTTGGTATATCCCCATTTAATTGGGAGGATGAGTTAATATTGGTATCTACCCACTTGATTGGGAGATGGATGTATGTATGAGCCCTTGATGATAGGAGAGTCAATTATGATGTATGGAGTCATGTTTCTTCTTGTAGAACATCTTTTTGCAGACCTTGCTTACAATCAAGGGGAGCATGAATAATACACTTCAGCAGAGCAGAGATTTCAGCAGGTACTCAGGGGGAGTATGGTCAGCGAAATGGTTATCAAAGAAAGAGAATATTTGGGTCCGCCCTTTGCCCTTGATGTCAAAGGGGGAGAGTGATTGGGTATTGTTGCCATCAAGTCCAAAGGGGGAGATTGTTGGCATTATGATGTATGTGTTGTACTTGATGGCAACCCTCCCATAGAAGAACATCTCACTTATACTCAACTAGATGATTCTACAGAAGAAATATCAGGGTTGCAAGACAAAGGAATTGTGGTGCAGCAGTGTTATTTTCAGGTTCTGCAGGTGCACCGATCAAAAGGTGTGGACATTGGCAGGTTGCGCATATGTGCAATTCACAGAGTGCGGACATGTTCGCAGGCATTCTGAACAAAAGGTGTGAACCTAAAATGCACAGGACTTTCATGCATAGAAAAACACACATCTTAAGTTTGGTCCATGGTATTTAGCCCGATGTTTTTGATCCTATGGTTTTGGTCTGTGGTTTTTGCATCTAAAATATTGAACCCAGGTTTTGGGTCCCTAGTATTGTTTCTCAATGGTTTTGATCCATGCTTTGAGTAAGGCCTTAGCTATAAAAGGGAAAGGAGATCTTTTGGCTAGAAATAAGTGTGTTGAATATATTAAGAATAAAAAGATCTGAATTTCTGATAATCGGTTGGGGAGTTATAGTTGAACCTGAATCAAGAAGAAACTAGAGCATTATAAGTCAGATCTGCTAATGGGTCGAGATCTCTTTGGCGCATGAACGAATCTGTGAATTTGACAGTCTGGGGTATATTTGTTACGGTCCCACCCTAACCCCCTTATCTATGTAATGGGACCACGTCATAGTCAAGAGTCAATAAATCCCATATTAATAATTGTAAGTGGTTAATCTGCAATTAATAACGGAACCACAGTTAGTTGCAAATGGGTCATAGTATTAGATAGATGGTATTATTAATACGCAGTATTGGCCCGTGGTATTGCACGTAGGAGTCATATATAAAGGATAGAAACTCCCTGCGAGGAGAATCATGTCTTATTTTGTAATCGAGCTATGCTCTAGTGGAGGTTTCCCCCTCGAAGAGGCAAGTGAACATTACTCTCTGAATAATAAAATCATTGCTATTATGTGTTATGGGTATCTTTTCTTCACATATTCTGTGTTTTGGGTCTCTTTTCTTCGCATATTCTATATTTGGGTATCATTTGCAGGTTAAGAGCATAACAAGTGGTATCAGATCACTTTCCAGGGCCGGTGGGATCTCCATTTAGTAGAAAAAAATTTTGGCTCGAGACGTGTTCCGGTGTCTTTAAACCATGGGATCTGTCGTTGAGCACATAAATCTATGGATTTGGGGAGGCATACACGCAGGAAATACAAGAGGTGGTCATGTCTGTTAGACTCCCTTGTAACCCCTGTGGGTACCCCTTCGAGTAGTAGCGCATTAGACAGAACCGTGCACGGACTGTCTTCCATGTACCCTCTGGGTATATCGGAAGCCCCCTAGGCTCCCTGAAAACCTCGCCATAAATAAACCGTCAGACGTCTTGTGGCTACAGTACACCGAGAACAACACTCAGAGAGATTACTCACCCGTACAATAGGGTAGTCGGGTGGTACGGCTAAGGGTACAGTCGACCCTCCTTAGTTAGAGCCCCGAAACATTGGGCCGAGTACTACTGCCAAACCCTTATGTATATTGCGATCTGTAGCACCTGACACTCCTCAAGACCCTAGTTCCCTTTTCAATCATCATCTCTTCCAGATCCGCTTGAGCAAAGGAGTGCAGCAGCAGTAGACATCGGTCCCAATCAGCCATTCCGATCTATTAAATCCATCAGATCCGTAGAAGCAGTCAGTTCCATCGTCCAGTGCTATCGGATCCGCCATTCAGATCTCTCAGATCCACCAGACCAGAGTCATTGTGAAGGGTTCCTATACCAGGGTATAATTGTTGCAGGAATTTTGGCCGCATTGACATTTTGAGGATTTGGCGACTGCAGTATTGATCAGGAAGGAGTAAAACTTCGTTAGGAGTTTCCCGGGGCGCTTATTGGTGATCTAGCCCATCAAAATCAGGACGAAGAGCTAAGCAAGGTGGTACCATTCAATTTATTAGTAAAAATTTTTAGGCGGTCCCAATTTTTCATCAGGTTGGTGTATGGTAGCAACTAGAGCTCAAGCGATGGCCAATGAAAGGATGGACAAACTTGAAGAAACTGTGAACTCCATCCAAACTGAGATTCGCGGACTAAGTCTCCAGATACAACAATTTCTCCGAAAGGGCAAGGAGCAAGCCCACGAGGAGGTGTATAATGGCCATGAAGACAATGACGGTGAATCTAGCCACTCTCCTCACGTCTGGCACACCCATCCACCACCCAGTCAGCGACCTCCCAAGTTGGATATGCATAAATTTGATGGTTCTCACACGTCCGCATGGCTAGCACCAAATGGAGCAGTATTTCAAATTGAATCATATCCTAGATGATGGGACTAAGCTTATGTTGGGGAGCATGTAATTCGACAATGAACGGTGGCAATGGTGGGAATGGCATCAGTGTTGCAATGGACCTTTTAGGACTTGGACCCAATTTACCAAAGCTCTTCGAGATCGCTTTGAACAGGAAGACTCTTTTTTGGGTCGTCTCACTAAGCTCCGACAGACTGGTACAATGGATGAATACATTACCGCTTTTGAAGGCTTAGCCTTCCGCACTAGGGGTCTCACAGATGATTTCTACACAGAATGTTTTATCAGCGGTCTTAAAGAAGCCATCAAAGCTCAAGTTCTACTTCACCACCCTCCCACATGTACGGAGGCTTGCCAAGTAGCTCATAAGGTGGAACGTGCATTAGCATCCCAATACAGTCGCCCAAATTTCCCCGCTAAAGGTAGTCCCCCACAAGCTCACAACACGACTCAAACAATTAAGGTCCAAAAGGTGTCCCCTGCGGAAATGGCTGAAAGAAGGAAGCAAGGACTATGTTACTACTGCGATGAAAAATACTCCCCAGGTTATAAATGCAAGGAGCCCAAATTTTTTCAAATAGATGCCACTGACTATAGCTCAACAGAGGAAGATCCACCACTTGAGGAACATGAGGCGCTAGAAGAAGACAACCCAAAGGAGAATGTCTCTGACGAACCAATTATTTCGCCGCATGCGTTGGCAGGGATTTCTTCCCCTCAAACTCTCAAAATCCGGGGTTTTCTTAAACATCACCCAGTAGTAGTTTTGATTGTTAGTGGAAGTACCCATAATTTCATCCATCAAAAAATCGCAGAAGCAATGCATTGTTTTGTACGAGCAGTTTCTAACTTCCAAGTCCAAATTGCGGATGGGGGCACAATGAAATGTGAAGGCCGCTGTGAAAATGTCAAACTTCAAATGGGGGATTATCAGTTGAAAATCCACATGTTTGCCATACACATGGGGGGTTGCGACATTGTCCTCGGTGCTGAATGGCTCCGCACTCTTGGGCCAATCACAATGGATTTCCAGGAGTTATATATGAGTTTTAAGCAGAACAACGCCAACCCTCCGTGGACTCCAGGCGGGAGCCCCCTCTATCATCAGCTCGCATAGGATGGAAAAATTGTTAAAAAAGGGCCATCATGGAGTGGTAGCTCAATTTAATGCCATCCAGGTAGTTGAAACCATTTCTCTGCCAATTCATCCTGAGATGTAACAGATTTTAAATAACCATTGGACGGTCTTTGACAAGCCTCATGAGCTTCCACCCTCGCGAGGGGAACATGATCATAGCATCACCTTGGTTCCAGGGGACCAAACCCCAAATGTGCGACCATACAGATATCCGTTCACCCAAAAGAATGAAATATAAAAAATAATCAAGGAACTTTTGGAAGCAGGTGTCATTCGTCCCAGCATTAGTCCTTATTCATCCCCAGTGGTCATGGTGCTCAAGAAAGATGGGGAGTGGCAGATGTGTCCCAACTTCAGGGCCCTCAATAAGTTGACAGTCAAAGATAAATTTCCCATCCCGGTGGTTGACGATTTGCTGGACGGACTCAATGGGGCTCAATTCTTCACTATGTTGGATCTTCGCTCAGGCTACCACCAAATTCGCATGAAGGAAGTCGACATTCCCAAGACGGATTTCAGAACTCATGAAGGCCATTATGAGTTCCTGGTCATGCCATTTGGTCTTTGTAATGCCCTCTCTACTTTTCAGAGCTTTATGAATCACATTCTCAAACCATATCTCAGGAAATTTATCCTTGTCTTCTTCGATGACATCCTCATTTATAGCGGCACTTGGGTTGCCCATCTTTAGCATGTAGATCTACTCTTGCAACTGCTCTGCAAGCATAAATTATTTGTCAAGATGTCCAAGTGTTCGTTTGGCATGGAATAAGTTGAGTATTTGGGCCACATTGTGGGGCGTGAAGGTGTCAAGGTGGACCCCAAAAAGATCCAGGCAATGCAAGAATGGCCTCAACCTAAGACCTTGAATAGCTTGAGAGGATTTTTGGGTCTCACAGGCTATTATCGTAAATTTGTCTGCAAGTATGGCCGCATAGCGAAGCCCCTCACTCAACTCCTAAAGAAAAATTCCTTCTTCTGGAACGAGGAAGCACAACAGGCATTTACCGCTCTAAAAAACGCCATGTGTTCCACTCCAATCTTAGCACTACCTGACTTCAACAAATCCTTTGTCATTGAATGTGATGCTTCGGGTACAGGTATTGGGGTGGTCTTAATGCAGGAAGGGCGACCGTTGGCCTTCACAAGCCAACAACTCAGTGGGAGGAATCTAGGCCAATCTACTTATGAGAAGGAAATGATGGCCATCTTACATGCAGTCGACACCTCGCGACCTTATTTATTGGGGCGACGTTTCCAAATCCGCACAGATCATCACAGTCTTAAATATTTTTTGGAGCAACGCCTATCCTCCCCACAAAAAAATAAAT
>APFE030367518.1:156788-167121 GCA_000404065.3 Pinus taeda
GAACATAATGAAAAATCAAGCTGGTAGTCTCGGTTTTGGGATCCAGTGGGAAATCTCTGTGTATATGTGTTTTATATGTTATGCTCTCGCATTTTTATTTTTCCTGTGATTTAGAATCCGTATGCAGGTAATTTTTGTACGGGGTTAAAAACTACAAGATCATGGATCACATTTTCGCAATCACATGATGGTTGAATTGACTGCTAAGTTAGGACTGTCAAATGATATCTCTACTCCATACTACCCACAAGCTAATGGACAAGTTGAGGCTATCAACAAAGTCCTTAAGCACATGTTGCAAAGAATGATTGGAGATCATAAAAGAAATTGGCATTTAATCCTGTGCTCGACTCTATGGGCATATCGAACCTCGGTGAGAAATGTGACTGGATTTACACCCTTTCAATTGGTGTATGGTTTGGAAGCAGTCTTACCAATCCAATGTGAAATCTCGTCTCTCAAACTCGTGATTGACCTAGTACCTGACACTTCTGAAGAAGAAGCGTATTTCTTGGAGTTAATCCATCTAGATGAAACTCATCGTGATGCCACATTGGCTAACGAAGCGCACAAGGAACGTATTAAGGTGCAATATGATAAAAATGTCAAGCCTCATGTCTTCTCAGAAGGTGACTTGGTCTTGCTTTACAACAAGGAGTCTGATAAACTTGGCGTAGGAAAATTTGAACCGCTTTGGATGGGCCCTTACATTGTTAAGTTTTTTTTTACGAAAGGTACCTACGAGCTAGTAGACTATGATGGGATTCCATTGTCACAGCCCCAAAATGGGTTGTACCTTAAACGTTATTATGCTTAGTTAAGTGTAGTAAAACTCACTGTATATATTCTTTGATTGCATGTGTGTGTGTGTTTCTTTTAGAGTTCTTATTTGGTTTAGTAATCCACTTTTCATTTGGTGTAGATTTCGAACTTCAGAACCATTTGTTGGTTACGCCAATGGGGCTAGTCATAGTACGCAGAATTTATCCTCTGCAGCATGGGCCATTTTCACTCCAAGCGGTGATTTAGTGAGTTTTAAATTGATATGTATTGGTAGATCGACGAACAACGTAGTTGATTATAGCACGTTGATTGAACTCCTCTCTGATGCCATTTCACTTGGCATACGTCGAATCATCATTAGGCTAGACTCACAACTCGTTGTACTACAACTTACTGGCATTTATACTGTCCGAAACCTAGCAATTCAATGCATGTTCCTTAGAGTTCATATTTTGGAAATGTACTTTGATTTTATTCAATATCATCGTATTTCCATAAATCTAAACACATTAATTGATTCTCTAGCAAATCATGTGTTAAATAGACATTTGCAACATATGTAAAGTAAATATTTTCAATTGACATCATCAATTGAATAGGATTGCATCACTTAACCATAATAAAACTCTGAAAGTAAAATAGATGTTTGTGTTAAAAATTTTTACAAATAGTTTGTGTCCAAGACAAAAATTGGTCATCTGGCCCAAAAACTCAAAATGTATGCAAAAAACATCTAGGTAGACTAGTTTTGCTCATGATAACAGGTCACAGCTAGTGTTATCATATGTAAGAGTCTCATCCAATGACTCGGCACACCGATAGTGTGGCGTTGCAGTCGCATAAACAACTCCTCGATCCGGACATCCGGAATGCCTAGGGTCAAACCCTCTATGTGATCCTGTAGCTCAGCCAATGTCTCAGCTAAGTCTAAATCTGAGAGAACTTCACTCCCAACAAGTCTCTATGCTGGCCCACCTGCCTCTCATTGGTGTCCCATAGGTCGAATAGGTCCAACATCTGCATACATTGAAAGAAAAAAAATTGTTTAATCTTGGAGATAATAAAAAAAAAAACAAAAAAAACGTAGAAACTTTAAAAACAAAAACACTTTGGTCAAACAATTTACTTATAGCACTCCATTGTGCTCCAAGTGGTAGAATCAAATCTAGATCACCACAAAAATCCATTCCTAAATATTGATATTCTACGAAGGCCATATCCTGTCGATCAAACCACTTAAAGAATGTAGGGGTAAATGAGATCAATGACTGACCAGCATGTCTAGCCATAAGATCTACTCATCTCTGCATCGATGGATCTCTAGGTCCAGGTACTCCCAGTGAAATGAGTTGTGGTTGCATAAGTGGTATTATGTCCAGGGCAAAAGAAATCAGGATTGACCCATAGCCAAAAAATTTTGTCTTTCCATTATTTACCTTGGTCAGTTGTTCTTTCATCGATGAAAGAACTGCCTCACGCCAGTTGAATACTTTTGGCTCTAAACACTCTAGTGCATATATATATATATATATATATATATATATATATATATAGCAGAGAGAGAGAGAAGAGAGACAAAAGGTTATTCACAACACACAAATACACAATTGAATAAGAATATTAATACAAAACAAAATCTAACATTCATTCTTATTATAAGAAAATAATGTACAACATCACATTAATAACAACTAGAAACTAGGTAAGGTCATGCAACATCGAGCTTCACAAATTTCCAGTTGATGATTGTTTGGGGGTGATCTTCATAATGGAAATTGATGAAGTGGAATATGAGGTGGAAATTCCACGCACCAGTGGAATTTTCTATATTAGAGAAGACTTAGTTCATATACATTCTATGTCGTCTAATCCTTTTTGGTTCGAGTCAATCTCAGAGCTTGACATAGTTGCATCTATTAGTTTTGATATGGGGGAAAAGGAGAGGGTGGCGGATCTTTTTGGAGAAACTGTTCTTGCAAAAGTTAGTGAAGGTCTAACTCTTCTGCCTCATAACCCTTTTGTAATAGCTCTTGACCTGAAACTAAACTGCAAAAAAGGTTTTGAAGTCACATAGAGCTTTGACTATGGTGGTAGGGCATGATGTTGGGGTAGCCAAGGTCTCAACTCTTTAACGACGTGGTTGGTTTGGGAGGTGTGTAGGGAAGTATTCAGTTTGAAATCTTTAAAGAGATGAATGCAGAATTATTGGGTTCATGTGTTGGGTTCGCTATTTTTCCATGTTCTCACTTGTGGATGGTTTGGTGTGGTATTACATTCGAAGGAAGAGGTATCAAATGTCTTTAATTGGGACCGAATATGGGGGGATTCTGACCTTATTATGTAAATGTGATGCTTGGAATTTGATCTTGTTTGTCAACCGATGTCGATGCATAGAGTTTAGGCTCTCTTTCCTAGACTACCCATGTTGTTTTGGTCAGCAAATGTGCTAGAAGCCATCAAGAATAGGTTGGGTCATTTTGTTTGTCTTGAGGAGGACTGCCTTATGAAGATTGATTTATGTTGCACATGGATAAATATATAGGTTGATCCAGGAAGAGTTTGTGAAGGAGCTCAAGCTCATGCTTTAGGGCCAAAATTGGAGTTAAATCATAGACTATTAGTAGATTCCTTTCCACTATTATGCATGCAAGTGGGTTGGTCATTTGATTAAATAATGCAACCATAATTATCAAGGTCTCAAAGCCCCAAGAAATATTTGGGTCCAAAAATCTCTAGCTTTGGTGGTCATCTCTCCTTAAGAAGATTCAAGTCTAGTCTTGAATCCATTAGACAAAATGTACATAGGAACTTCTCTATTGGTGACTTCAAATATGGTACGAAGCTTGGAATCCTCTTTGAAAATGAGAATCTTGATGAAATTTGTAATATGGATGATCCATTATCCAAAATTGATTGTTTAAAATGCTCCCCTTCTTTATTTGTCCCTCCTTTAGTCTTTGGGACTTCTCTGGAGACCATCTCCCCACCTATCCTTTTATTTCCCGAGTCGACAAACACTGGTCTAGTATCTTGTAGTGCTCCTTTGATTTTAGTTTCATATTCGAAATCGACTTCTGTAGATTCCTTGGAAGATCATCAGTCTGAGAACTCATTGGATTCTTAATGTATAAATGTAAATAATAAAAAGGATATAATCCCCAATATCGGTTTAATCCTTCTTAGGAGTAAATTTTGAAAGGAGGGTTGGCAATGGACACCTCCATGCTAGGCCATGTGAAGACCCATCCTAGGGTCCTCAAACCATTTTTAAAATTTCCACATAATTTTGCAATATAAAACATATACATATACATATACATATACATATACATATACATATACATATACATATACATATACATACATACATACATACATACATACATACATACATATAGAGAGAGAGAGAGACACTCTCTCTCTATATATATATATGTATGTATGATATAATAATATAATATATATATATATATATAATATATATTAATATATATATATATATATATATATATATATATATATATATATATATATATATATATATCATAATATATATTATATATATCTATATATATATAATATATATATATATATATATATATATAATATATATATATATATATATCTATATATATATATTATGAAATATGTTATTCTTTATATTGTGAAATTATGTGGAAATTTTAAAAATGGTTTGAGGACCCTAGGATGGGTCTTCACATGGCCTAGCATGGAGGTGTCCACTGCCAACCCTCCTTTCAAAATTTACTCCTAGATATAATTTAAACAATGACAAGAAGAATACATGGTTTTGGGGGCTTTTTTGTGGTACTCTTGTTGGGACTACCAAACTAAATGTGTCACCCTGCCAACCAATAATCTATTTGAATTCCTAGCCTAGGGAACTTCCTTTTAGCCGAAGTCCAACCACATCCATAATGTGTCTAAGTTCTCAATCCAACACCCTCCCAAGTACAAACTCCATTGTCTAAGTCCAAGTTATATTTGTACCGGTTTCCTCCTTTCTCTCATCTATCTCTCTCTCCCGCTTCTTTGTGCATGACCATAACCAAAACAAATCCCCCATACCTATAAACTCTCCATTCATTTATGCCTCCCCCTGAAATAAATGCCACCCCTCGAAAGAAATGTCACCCACTTCATTTATGTAACCAATTTCCCCCGAAGCCATGCTTCTCATAGAGCCCCTCCCAAATTATTATATCCTAGAATTAATTCGAGGTACCCCCCTTGTCAATACCTCAAAAGGATAAATAACTAAATAATAATAACAATAAAATATTAATATTTTACTATGTTGGTCAACCTTATGGATTCACAAGAACCCTATCAATTTAAATATTAGTTAATCATGCTAAAATTTAATATATTAATTATAAGTGAGACTTAAGAGTTAAGTAAACACTAATCAAGCTTAAGGCTAATGATAAGCTTGATCATTAATCAAGCGCAAGGGTAATCTTAGCTTATTCACTAATCAAACTTAACTGTTAATTAATCATCCAACACAATAGGCTACATGATACTAATCTATTCATGTAATGTGTGGGTATGTAGCTAAGTAATTTGATCTGGAATGTATTAGATGTTTATGGCCAATACATTGAAAAAAGACCCTTTTGAGAAGATCTTTGTGCTTCTATTTTCTCTACTAATATTCCTATTATCCTAGGTAGGGACTTAAATATGGTTACTTCTATCAGTGAGGTTTGGGGACCCTTTGGAATATTTTTTCATCCCTATTTCAACTCTCTTCATCTTGTTAATATCAAGCCAACCAAATCAGTTCCTACTTGGAGAAACCATTGTATCCATAAGGAGGTTGTATAAAAAAGGCTTAATATTTTTTTTTTTGTTCAGAGTCCATCCGATCTTCTAACTTTCTTCTAAAGTACTTAGTGGATTTGAGGGGGATCTCAGATCATTGCCCCATATTTATTAACATAGAGTTTAATACCTCTTGGATTAAGGAAGGAGAATTCATTAATTTAGTTGAAGATAATTGGACACAACTAACTAAAAATTATTATATACCTTATATTAAACAATTTTCCCATATTCTTTGCCAACTAAAGAAAAAAGTGAAATATTGAAGCATTTCTTTCAAAGAAAAAAAGGAAGTTTCTTTAAAGGATATTGAATATAAAATAAGGTCTATTTATCAACCAAATATTTTAGGTGTTTTTTTCAATGAATATTTGGAGTCTTTAGAAGCTTTGGAAGTTTCCAAGAGAGATTGGATATCTTGTGAAGAGGATTTATGGAGACTTAAGAGTAGGGCCATTTGGATAATGGAAGGATACAGTGATGCAAAATTCTTCCATCGGTATGCAAACTACAAGAAAAATATTAATTTGATGTAGGAGATAGAGGACAACAATGGGAATTTGTTTATTCCTTCAAAGATCTATCAGAAGGAGGAGTTCACCATTTCAAGTCTCTATTCTTAGAACCCAAAGGGTGTATAATCCTTAACATTATTGAGATTCTTAATTTCTTTCCTCGGAAAATACCAAAATAAATGAATGAGATGTTGAAGACATAAGTGTCCGAGTCAGAGTTATTAGGGGCTTTATCTACCATGTAGAAGTGGAAGAGCCCATGCCTCGATGACTTTTCTATTGAATTTTTCTTATGCTTTTATGACCTTATAAATACATTCTCAAGGTGGCCAAAGAATATCAGCATATGGGATGCATGCATAGTTCATTAAATTCAAATTTCATTTGCATTATTTCGAAAAAGTAGGACACTCTCTCATTTGATAATTGTCACCCTATCTCATGTTGTAATTTTAATTATAAACTGGTTACAAAAATGATCTCATTGATATTAAAGCCTATCCTTAGCCACATCGTCTCTGAGGAGCAATGGGGTTTTCGCAAAATGAACCAATACATTATGATGTGGCTGTAGCTCAAGAGTCTCTACACTCTATAAAATCTTGAAATATTCTAGAATTGGTGATGAATATTGACCTATCAAAATCCTATGATGAGGTTAGTTAGAATTTTATTAGACTCTACCTAATCTAGTTGAGCACGAGTCTTAAAATAATGAATTAATCATGAGATGTATATCATCGATAAATTTTTCAATTCTTATTAACGAGCGACCTTCCAATTTTTTCAAGGCCACAAGGAGTCTTAGAAAATGATGTCCTTTGTTTCCTCTTGCCTTCTTAGTGATGATGGAATCCCTAGGCAAGCTAATTCATAAAGTTATATCCTTTGGGGAACTAAAAGGAATCTTGATCTCTTACCATGTGACCATATCACACCTCCTCTTCATTGATGATATACTTATCTTACTTGTTGGAACCTTTTCAAATATTTCAATCATAAAAATAATCATTTCGCACTTTGATTTAGTAACAAGAATGTTAATAAATGAAAGAAAATCCTCTATCTCTTCCAATAATATACTTTCTCAAGTGAAACTTTTTCTCTCAATTTTTTTCCTTTTAGTATATGGAATTGCATGAAGGTCTTAAATATTTGGGTTTTTATCTTAAGCCAAATGGATTCAAGGTGGTATATTGGCTTTGGATAGTAAAAAAGGTTGAATTCAAGATCTTTGTTTGGGTTAATAGAGTCCTTTCAAGAGGAAGTTGATTGGTTTTGGTTAAATCATTTCTTGAGAGAATTCTTGTGTATTGGGCATAGATAACAACTATCCCAAAGAGAAACCTATAGAGAATATGAAAGAGCAACATATCAATTTTTTAGTTTTGTGGGCTAGCAAAATATCATCATAGGGAATCCTGCGGGTAAAATGACCCTTGATAGTAAATCCCAAAGTCTTTGACCCGAGATCTTTTCTTCATTGATTTTTTTAGAATTGCATGAAAGAGCATGTAAAACCATATATGAAAATACGTAAAGAAGAAACAACATAAAAGGAGACCATAAAGACAATGCAACCAATATTTGATAACAAATTTTTTCCAATGTGGACTATGTCTCCGAGCCCTGCTACAATAGTAGGGATGCCTCTTTATTAATCTCAACAAAAATAAAATGAATACATGGAAAAATACATTGTTATACCTCCAATCCTAAAGATTACTTGAAAATGGGTTTCTCAAATACCAAATCTGACTAAACCAGTCAAATCCTTATGAAATTCTAAGTAAAATGAGTATAAACTCAGCTGTATTCCACCACTGTCATCTCTAGACCCCACAGAGAATCTTCAAATTCCACAATAGATTCCTTAGTAATATTTTAGAGAATATTGTAGGGAATATACCCTATGAATATTCCCTTTGGAACTATTCCCACAAGGTTCCACTTGACCTAGTTCCAACGCACTGTCTTGGTTCCATCGCTCATGTGTGGTTCTGATGCTCCTCCACTGACAGCTCCGCTCATTGTTCCTCAAAGGGATGAACATGTTTTATGTATTAATGTGCTGATAGTAATACCAAATACTACCATATAGGTGGTTGGTTGGAACATGTAATATTAAAACTCGTGTTGGTGGTGATTCAAGGTCACACCCCATGGGTATTGTTTTTACCTTATCTATGGCACTCATACCTATTGTATTTGATAACTGACAAACTATTAATTATATATTATATATATTTTATAAATGTTGGTTTGTATTTGGATTTCCTCCATATTTTTATTATATAACCATTGGTTATATTAAACCAACCACTGCCAATATTTTTTGTTAAAACTATTTGAAAACGTCTGCTTGTTGAATTCGGTCGCCAATTGGGTTCGTTGGGGCCAATTTGGCCACTGACTAGGTACCACATGGCACCATATGATTGGGTCATGTGGCCCCATTCTATTGGGCCACAAAATACCTCCAAATTTAGTGAATGTCACTATATTTGGAAATTCCTCCAATCTTTAACTGTAACTAACACCTCTGCCAGTTTTATCCAAGCTCTGCAAACTTTTTCCATTGATTTGGCTATACACCCTGCTATATGTTATTTTGTCACATCAACTCAAAATACTTGCAAACCAGATCAATCAACATCCTTGAACACTTTTTCACAGTCCCTCCACAAAACCCTAAGCTTCTCATTTCCAAAAACTTTGAGTTTCTAGGACAAATTGCTTAAAAACACTATTTTTAGCCCCATCACTCTTTGCACTCTCGACCACTTGCTTTCAAAACTTGTTTCACCCTTAGACACCAGTGTTGATGAACACTTTTTGCCCCTTATCTAGGTGTGTTGATTCTAGAAATGCGGGAAAATTAAAAAGTTGTTATGAAACCAACTCACAAAAAGATAGAAAAGATAGATCAACACCTTAGAATTCAGCCTCTTCGAGGGGGAAACCTCCTTTACATTATACAAATGAATGATTCTTTGATGATTCAAATGATAAAACCTCCTTTCCATATATAGGAGTCTAAGGAGTCACAATATAATCTAGCCAACCTAACAATAATAATATAAAGGCACAAAAATAACAATAGAGGGATTCTATGGGGCATAGTAATAACAATATGGGGATAATAGGGGCACAACAATATTAATAAGGGATACAACTACAATAGTAATGGGGTAATCACTAATATTATAGGGACCTAACATGCCCCTCTCCTTCAAAAAAGTGTTGACCTCAACGCTTGAGTAGTTCTGGATGCTTCTGTAGAAAATTCTCATCCTCCCATGTGGAATCTTCAGCGGACAAGTTCTTCCACTTGATGAGATACTATGAAATTGATCGATTTCGTAGCTGTCAAGTTCTTATTTTTGTGACTACTTCCGGTTCCAAAATAATTTTTCCTTCCTCGTCAAGTTTTGGCAATATTGTTTGAACTGGGAGCTTGTCGCCTATAACCTTCTTTAAACATGAAACATGGAAAACTGGGGGCACTCTAGAAGCTGCAGGAAGATCCAATTTGTATGCCATAGTACCAATCTTTTGCAACACCTTGTACGGACCATAATACTTTGGTGATAATTTGTTATCCTTCTTATCTTTCTTGAGGGACATTTGTTTATATGGTTGTACCCATAGGAATACTCAATCACCTACATCAAAAATTCTTTTGCTACGATCTTGATCTGCCTATTGTTTCATTCTATTTTGTGCTAACACAAGGTTATCCTTTAAGAGTTGGAGGACTTGTTGTTGATACTCGATGTGATGTTCCACTGCTTTAACCTTAGAATTTTCTCTTAAATATGATGTGATGGATGGTGGCTGATACCCATAAAGTGCCATAAATGGGGTCATTTTTGTTGCTGTATGGAAGGAAGTGTTATACCACCATTCAGCCAAAGGAAACCATTTGACCCATTGTGTTTTTTATCAGATAAAAAGCAACGAAGATATCCTTCCAAACATTTGTTTACTATCTCAGTTTGCCCATCAGATTGAGGATGATAAGATGAGCTATGAGCTAACTGAGTACCAAGACAAGAAAATAAATTTTGTCCAAAAATTTCCAGTGAAAATGGGATCTCTGTCACTTACAATAATCTTTGGGTTTCCATGTAGCTTTTGAATTGTTTCCATAAATGCACTAGAAACTATATTGGATTTAAATGGAT
>APFE030367519.1:0-11531 GCA_000404065.3 Pinus taeda
TCATCTATTGCTGGGAAACTGGTCCCATTATCCCCAGTCGGAGCCACTACACCAAACGGAAAAGGAGCTGCACTAAGGTCCGGACCGGGTGGTTTCCCCCAATGTTGGTGCAACGATTTTCGAGGCATCAACACCAGGTTAGGTCAAGGGGAAGGAGTTTAGAAACCAATGATATGCTCAACATAATTAGGGAGGGGAAAGGGATCAAGGAATGAATTTTCAATGAAAGGAAATGCAAAGATGCTAGTGAGGTTTCTAGCCTAAGGGAAGCTAATGTGTTACATGTCAATTTGTTGCCATGACACTTGATCAGTTTATAGGTCTTTTTACCATCCGTGAACATGTTTGAACCAACTCCCTCAGAAGCCAAACAACCCAAAATATCTTGAAGTAGATGAGAAATTTGGGGAAAATAACTGTCACACCTTGTTAAGTTCCACCTGTGCTGATTTTTCTAGAGTTTTCCATGCATTCACTAGAATTAGCTCTGATAACAGCCCAAAGTTGTGCTCTATCTGCCACTATAAATCCACGCAGATGAATTCAAGAAAATAAAAATAAAAAGTACATTCTAGAAACATAGTTGGTCGAATATTTACCAACTAAATGCTTCAAGATGATGACTATCCAAACTATAACCCTCAGATGATGCATCTTAATCCATTTTCTGATGGTAACCTAATCCCTTAATGAAGGAGTCTCATCCTCCTCTTTTGGATATGAAACTTCTTCCTCTTGGCCTATAAAATGACTAGAGGGTAGAGGGATTAAGGAGGTCAGAACTTAGAGAGGACAAAGTTATGCTATTGGTTTGAGATTGGAAAATTGTCATCTAAAGAGGAGATTGAAGGAATTTGGGAGGGACTTAACAACATCAAGGCGAAGGTTGTAAGGCTCCTCTTAATCTTTGATTAATACAAATGAACACTTTCTCCCATTGATTTGTCTTATTGGAATAATGAATGGTTTACAATTGTTTATAGTGTTTATTAAGGAAAATTCAATTCCTAATCTCCTTGATCATTAGGTTAAGTTGTTTGGATTATTATATCGCATGTGCTTTTGATCCTTTTATGGTTGATGTTTGCAAGTCTTATCAAGCATAGAAGAGCTGCATCGAATCACAACAAGGGATATTCATCGAGAATTTTGTGAAATAGGTAAGAGGCTCATCCATTAGCTTTAATTCTTATAATCCAAACAAGTTCAACTTAGGAAAAGGGTCAGTTCAATTTTCTTGCTTGTTTCTAGTTTCCATCAAGGATATAGGGAGATCTCTCTTGTCAACAAGAGGGATTTGTCCGGTGTAACAAATTGGCAACTCCACTGGGGAACGTCTCTATTCTCGCCTTTTTCCTTAGTTTTTCTTTCTTATTCTTTTGATATATCCAGACCTGAGTCTTTATAAATTAATGAAATTTTAGATCTGTGTGGCTGATTTTTCAAATTTTTATTTTTTCTTAAGTTTTCTTACCCCCACGTTGTTTCTGTTTGCTAACAGCGCATAGTTCTGTGCCAATTTTTCCTTAGCAATAGAGTCATGCGCTCTGTTTGCCACTATTTATCCATGCATGCCTTGAGAAATTTTGAAAATATAGCTTTTCTTCAACCCAGACCTAAGTTTTTTTTCTAGAAGTGTCATTATCTTAGTTTGGACTGTGTTGTGTCTCTTCTAAACTCAATTGTGTGCTTTGTTAATGATTTTTGAGAATTAGGTATTTTTGAAGAAATTACTTGGGGTTTTTCCTGGCTGATTGGCTGATTGATCAAAACAAGATAGGTTTTCCTTTTGCTTGTGATATTCTTATTTTATTCTATCAAATACACCAGTTAAGCCTTAGTTGTTGCTTATTTGTGGTCAAACTCATTTTGAATTGCAAAATAGGTTTTCTTGAGACCTAGTGATTTTGTGAAGGAATTGTGGTCATTTTTGCTTGATAAAGGAAATTGTTGCTTTCATCTTGGAAAATTTTCACAATTACACTATTATTATAATTAAGTCAAAGCATTCATAGGGAAAAATGTGTTTTCTCCAACTCTCTTGATAGATTTCTATGTGTTTGAAAGTTTTGAGTGATTAGAGATAAAGAGTATTTTGGCTTATTTGATGTTTAGGGAAAGCTGGAATTTGGTTTGTTGCCTGCATTTTCATTACATTAAAGTGAAATTGTTTGCTTTAGAAAAATTGGAAAGATTGTGAGTTTTTGCATTTCATTTCGAAAAATCAAAGAAACTCTTTCTTTTCTCTAAATAGGATTTCATCGAATTTGAAAGTTTCTATTGCACTTTTGAATGAATTAAGATTTTGAGTCATGTCATAACATCATAAGTTTCACCTTCATCACCTATTGAGTAAAGAACAACTTAATAATACAATGCTAATTAAAATTTATCTAGAATTTTACATTTTTTAGGGCTCTTGTCACCTACATTAGCTTAAGTGTAGGGCTTTGGAATAGGGAAGAAAGTAAACTTTCCAAAGCTACAAACGAACAATAGAATCTTGAGTTAGGGAGAGAAAATCCAATTATTTCTGTTTTGCTCTCAGAAGCTCTTCTTGTACATGAGTTAAGCACAAGATCGTGTCAAATTTGGTGAAGTGATCATACCCACTTCATTAGCCTAGATATAGTGATTTACACGTATTGCAACGATACCGAAAGGTACTTGGGGTTACTTGAAAGTAAACCTCCAATTGATCATATGGAGGAGCCTTCAAGGGGATTGAGCTTGTTACTCGGCCCTTGCGTGTACATCCGATCTGCGACTGTCCCCCTAGGTAAAATTATTGTATTTGGTAAACTTAGTGACTATAATCCTAGGGATCTACCTAAGGTGACGACAGAGGGAAGGTCCTATTGTACCTCGAAGAAACATTGACTAGACTCACCTGGACATTTTGGAGGGTAATATTTGCTCGAGATGGTTTATAGCAGAGTTACTTACACCAGATTGTTTCATTAAGCAGGTTGTCAGGGTAATTAGTTCCAAACGCTCATTTCTATAAATATTTTCACCTTGATCACTACGAAATTGGATTTCATTAGCAAGTAGTAATTATTAATCTCTATGAAGAGTCAGTTTGTATGGTTTGAACTCCTAGATTTTTAGCGCGTGTTACTTTCTGTGTGTGTGTGTGTTTTTTTTTTTAACTTTTTAGAGACTTTATGTGTAATTTAGATATTGTGTAATTGATCAATTGAAAATTTTTCATTGTGGTGAAATTACCAAGACAATTACGTAGAATACTCAGGGACCCCCTTGAGTATACACTAAATCAGTTAGAAAAGACAAAAGCTGAAAAATCTAAATCATCAGGATCTGGAACTGCAACAGAAATTGAAACTTCCACTATTGTAGACTATGATGTAAAAGGAATTGAAGTTAATAAACTGATAACATCTAATTTTCTAGGCCTTGAAGTGACAAAAAATGAATTTGATCAAACTCAGAAATTATCATCACACTCAGAAGGAATTGGTTTACACATTACTAAACTTGTTCAAACTGAATATGATACTGGAGACTTTTCAGATACAAATCCCATTTCTGAACCAAATATTGATGAACCTAAGTCTGATATTTCTGAGCTTGAAACTTATACACCTGCTACAACGCATATTCCAGATCCTCCACATTCACTGCATGTGAGACTTATTATTAATGATAGTCTCCCTCCTGGTCTCATTTCCATTGAAGAACTTGTTTCAGATGAAGAGGAAGAACCAATCGTTTCTACCAATGAACCTACAGATATCTCAGAGCTTTTGTGTAGATATCTTCACCTCAAGCCTTCGTATTTAACACCCTTGAACTTTTTAGGACAAGGGATTCTGCAATACATGACACCTTATTCTACTGTACCAGGTTTTGACTGGTCTATGATGGCTTCTAGAAGTACCTCGTCAGACACATCTATGTTTTCTACTTCTTTGGAGTCAACATTGTATGATGGTTTTCTACCACTTGGATATCACTCTCTTGTGGGAGCTTAATCAAGAGCTTCTTCCTCGAACTCATCTTCAAACATGTCAATTG
This sequence comes from Pinus taeda, assembly GCA_000404065.3. Classification (NCBI taxonomy): domain Eukaryota; kingdom Viridiplantae; phylum Streptophyta; class Pinopsida; order Pinales; family Pinaceae; genus Pinus; species Pinus taeda. Next base: position 4,039 of record APFE030367519.1, read on the forward strand.
GTGTAATTAACCCTACCAATGAAGGTTTGACATCTAAACAATTTATTAATATGATTTCTGGTAATGTTGGTAATCCACAAACCAACCTAACAGGTGGTTATTACCTACATGGGGGGAAACCAATCCTTCACCCGGATGACACCCTTTTGGTAGATCTTATCCTACAGCTACGAGGCAACCCCTTGCTGGGAATTATCTTAATTATGCTCAAATGCCGCAAACCGGTTTTGGTCAGCCTGTTATGCCTCAACCTACCGTTGGAATGCCTTACCCTGGAGTGAATACAATCTGGAACCCTTCATTAAATCAACAACCAATTCCAGTTGCTTCTCAAGTTCCTATGTATCAACCTATTAAACAACCTATACAATAATTACCTTTTCAAGGTATGCCTTTTCAAGTCCAACCAACTGTCCAGGTTAATCCAGTGACACCTACCCATCAACCACTTCAGCATCTTGTCTCGAGTACTCCTCAAACCTTGATACAATCTGCTATACCAACGACTATTCAAAACCCAGGTTCAGGTTTGCCTCAAACTCCCATTCCAAGAGTATCGTAGGCAACCGTCTCACTTATATCACAAGTAATTGTGCAACCCCTTGTTTAGTCTTTACCTCAGATATCTGGTGTTCAATCTATTCCTTCAATTCCGTCAATGCCCCAAATACCTATTATACAACCTAACGTCCCATATATGAAAGTGTCACTTCAAAGACAACCTTTCTAAGGTTTACTTAAGTTAGTTTGTTCAAGATCCACCTTTTCAAGCTCAATTTCTCCAAGGTTAACCTTTGCAAAATCAACCCTTTTAAGGAAAATTTGTTCAAGGTCAAATGGGTCAGAGTCTCCCTTTTTAGAATCAACCATACCCAAGTCATATGTTTCAATAACCTATACAACTGCAATACGATATGGTTCATCCTGGATATCCAGGAGGTATGCAGATTCCAACTGCTCTGACTATTTCAGGATAACTTGGGTATCCTCCTCCCAGTACGAGACTCATCCCTCGGGGTTATTAGTATCCATCTCAGGATCCTAACCGCTAGTTTCCCTTCATTGTAACTTTGGATTTTCCTGACCTCTCTCGGCTAACTAATGATCCACTTCTTTATTTACCATTTTGGCTAACCATTCTTACTAAGTTGCCTAGTGATATTCCTAAGTTTGAAGGTAAGTCGGGCGAAGATCCATCCAACCATGTTATTACCTATCATATTTGGTACATGTCCAACTCATTAATTGATGATTCTATTAGATTATGACTTTTTCAACGGACCTTAACTGGCTCGGCAACCAAATGGTATGTAGAATTGTCACGCGCTTCCTTCAAGACATCTAATGCCCTTGCTACAAAATTTTTGACACATTTTTAGTTGCCCATTCAATATGATAATGGAATCGAACTTTTAACTTCTTTAAAGAAGTCAACATCAACCCATATATCTGATCACATTCATGAATGGAGATGAAGACGTTGCCTGGTTAAAGTTTACATTCCATACCAGATTTTGGCTAAATGGTTCATAAAATCTCTTTTACTGGTAATAACCGAAGATGTGGCCAAAGGAGGTGTTGTAACTAAAGAGAAAGTAATTGCTCGTGCTCAATACCTTGATCTTGTTTATACTCAGTCTGGTACTTTGTATGAAAAGATCTCAGATTTACCCTGACCTGGTCAAACTAATCCAACCCTTAGAGGATCACATGCCACAAATGGCATGATTGGTTATGTGAGCCAAAAATATAAGAACAAAAAGAAAAATTCTAAGAAAACTTAGATTTCGGCTCTATCTGATTCACCTGAAAAAGATCCTTCTCCCGAAATTACTTCGGAAATTAACACCGTAGAATCATCTACCAGCAAGGGTAAGAAATCCGAAAATAAGAAAAATGGAAAAGGCAAAGCTAAAAAAGACACTCGTTCTAAGGAGAAATAAAACAAGAATGAACCATCTGATGAAAATAAGAAACCTCAGTATCCTTGCCTAATTTGTGATGAAGATCATTACACCAAGGAGTGCCCACATTGTGCCGAAGTTTCCAAAATTTTCAAAAGTTCACCCACTCTTGCTATTTTGAAGGATCCTTTTCCTCCCCAAGAGAGTAAAATGGTTTCTCATGACCAATCCTCCTCATCCGCATTGAAATATATCATGATGATGTCTTCCAAAGTTATGGTAGCAACGAGATCCAAAGATTACACGTCAAAGAGTCATGTTGAAGATGGAGATGACTCTAGTCCAATTGGTCAAACTTCCACACCTACTCCTCCTTCTTCTGAACCATTGCATATTGAAAAACCAAACCTTGATATGATAATTCGTCCGCCTCTTAAGGCTATGGTTCGAAATTCAGCCTTTAATCCTCATGCTAGGGCTGCTCAGAACTATAACATCGTCAAAGATTTGGCTATGTCACCTTCGACAATGTCGGCCCTTGAAGTGTTGCAGACTTGTCTAGCACAAAGGAAGTTATTATTATCATCCATAGAAGCAATATATCCTCATGACTCCAATTTGATTGTTTTCGATCTCGAAAATTATGTCTTGTCTCTCCCACACCAACTGGATTTTCAGATACCAATTCATGTTAAAATCGACAATTTTTCCAAACAATGATTGATGAAGGAGCATCGACATGTATTATGTCCATTGTCTATTGGAAAAATTTGGGTTCTCCAACAATAAATTAATCTCCCATGACTTTGAAAGCCTTTGATGGAAGAGGTTTTCATCTGTATGGACTTTTAAATGATTTTCCAATAGAATTAGAGGGCAAAACAATTACAATAGACGTTGAGGTTGTTGTTCAACTTGACTATAACCTTTTGCTTGGTTGGAGTTGGACTTATGCCATGGAGGCAGTAGTCTCATCATATTTTAGGATGATCATGTTTCTTCACAAAGGAAGAATGGTGAAAGTAGACCAATTATCCTACTATACCTCATACCCTAATTCCTTGGTAGTGTGCCTTTTGTTGGAAAATCAACGACTCCATATGAAAAAGTTGGTGTTGGTCTTCTCAAAGAATCATGTTTGATGGGAATTTTCACATCCCTTCCACCCACTTTCCCTCACAATGATGCCCAGATTAACATGATTACATCAAGTACTTTCGAATAAGGAGATCTGTGGAAAGTACCTTCAGAATCAGAAATGATCTTATATGGCAATGAGATGCCTCGTAACCCTTTTGAGTTAGCCTATGAGGCAATTCAGTCCTTTTCCAACTCAACGACATTTGAAGACAATTGAATGAATATTATTATTGATGAATATTCTCATTTGTCATGCTTGGAACCAATTTCTATGCTTGACCCTTTTAACAAACATTTTTTAACTGATGAAGGGATTATGGAAGTTATGACCTTAGATGAAATGCCATGGAACAATACTCATCATCATTCAATCTTCTTGCTATCCTTTGACAAAATTGAGAATACTTTCTCATCTATGTTTTCATCTAAGACCCTTAGTGATCCCTAATGTCCAATATCTCAGTGAAATCCGGGATAACTGAAAATATTCATATAGGAGCTTCTTTTTCTTTAGAAGAGATTCAAACTTACAAAGCCCTATTTTAGAAATTTTGCGACATCTTTTCCTGGTTATACAAAGAAATGCCAGGAATCGACCCTAGTATAGTTGTACATGAAATAAAAACTTATTCGGATGCTAAGCCCATTAGACAACGATTACATCTTATAAATCCACGAAAAATTTCCGCTATCAAGATTGAGGTTGAAAAATTGTTGAAAGCAGGATTCATCTACACCATTCCTCTGACTGATTGGGCATCAAATATTGTGCACGTTAATAAAATACAAGGAACTATTCGAGTATGTGTTGATTACCGAGATAGTAATAAAGCTTGTCCTAAAGATAGTTATCCAGCTCCTTATATTGAAATTGTCGATGATTATGCCGAGAATGAAATTTTTCATTCATGGATGGATTTTCTGGCTACAATCAGATAAACATACTCCCTACCGATCAATAAAAAACCACATTTATATGCCCATAGGAAACTTTTTCTTATCTCAAACTCCCATTTGGATTGAAAAATGTTAGTGCAACTTTTTAGCGAGCAATGTCTTATGCATTCCACGATATCAAGCATATTGTTCAACCTTATTTAGATGATCTTCTGACACATTCGATGAAAATGCATGATCACCCATTGCACTTGAAAGCAATTTTCATTAGGTACAGGCACTACAATATTCGCTTAAATCCACACATTTTTTTTTTTGTTTGCAATCAGGTTAGCTTCTAGGTTTCATCGTTTCGAAATAAGGCTTTCATGTCGACTCCCTCATGGTAGAGGCGATTCTGAATTTGCCTGCTCGTTCTAGCCTTAACTCCAAATTTTGCAATGGAAAACAATCTTTTTGCATAGATTCATCCACAATTATGCTGAACTAACCTAGGGTTTTACTTGACTGTTGAAAAAGGGCATTCCATTTTTTTGGGATGAGCTTTCTAATAAAGCTTTTGATGCATTAAAATATGAACTGACTAATGCGCCATTACTGCATCCACCCGATTATCATCGAGATTACTTTCTATACTTAACTGCGTTCAATGCCACCATTGGCATGGTGTTAGTCCAAGAGGATGATTCTAGTAGCGAACATGTGATTTACTATTTGAGTAGAAATCTCACTAAAACCGAGATTAAATATGCACATGTGGAGAAGCTAGCCTTGGCAGCTATACAAGCTGTTCAACAATTCCGTCACTCTATACTTCTCCAAAAAACAACTGTCATTTCAGATTGCAACCCTATGATGTATATTCTCACTAAACAATTGCTAGGGGGCAAATACTCCAACTAGATAGTTAAATTACAAGAGTTTGCTTTGGAATTTGAAAAATCCAAATCAAGGAAATCTTTGATTTTCATCGAACTACCGTGTGACTTTCCTCGTACTAATATAGAAACTATAGCAGAATATTATTTTGCTGACGAATCTCTCTTTCTTATTAGTACGTCAGATCTGTGGTATGGAGATATCATTATATATCTCCAAACACAAACTTTTAGGCCCGATTTATCTAAAACTAATCGCCATCGAATATAATATTAATCCCAACAATATAATATTATTGGTGACACTCTTTACCGTCACGATATCAGTTCTATATTCCGATGTTGTTTGAATCTCCAAGAGGCAGAAAAAACATTAAAGGCCTGCCAATTTAGAGTGTGTGGCGATCATATGTCTTGGTATGCTACTACCTAAAAGATATTACATGCTGGTTATTTTTGGTCGTCAATGTTTAAAGATTGCATTACTACAGTCTGCAAATGGCATAATTGCCAAATCTACGATCACAAAATGCGAGCACCTCTAGCTCCTCTTCACCCTGTCATAGCTATCGGTCCTTTTTCCAAATGGGGCATCGACTTCGTCACCTGTAATCCTCACTTGGTCAAGGGGCATGGGTATATTATCCTTGCAGTCGATTACTTTATGAAATGGGCTGAGGCGATACCTACATATAGAGACGATGATGAAACTGCAACATTTTTCATTTTCAATCATTTGATTGCTTGATTTGGTGTCGCACAAGCTATTGTTATAGACCATGGTAGTCATTTTCGTGACTTTATGATGGTTGAACTATCTGCATAACTCGACCTATGCCATGATAGCTCTACTCCGTACTATCCACAAGATAATGGGCAGGTTGAAGGCGTCAATAAAGTTTTGACCAATATGATTAAATGGATAGTTGGTATTCATAAAGGAAACTGGCATTCTATGCTCTTTTGAGAATTGTGGGCTTACCGTTCTACTGCAAAAACATCGACCGGTTTTATTCCTTTCCAACTTGTTTATGGTTTGGAAGTAGTATTACCCATTGAATGTGAAATCCCATCCATAAAGCTAGCCATTGAATTACTACCTTCTACCTCTGCAGATGATGAACACTTTGTACATTTAGCACATTTAGATGAAAATCACCGCGATGTCGCACTGGTTAGCAAGGCTCATAAAAAATGTGTCAAAGCTCAGTTTAATCAAAACATTAATCCTCTTTCATATTCCAAAGATGACCTAGTCTTCATTTATGATCAAGGTCATGACAAGTTAGGCGTAGGAAAGTTCGAACCCATGTGGCATGACCCTTACATCATAAAAAACGTATTAGCTAAAGGAGCCTATGAGCTGATTGATTACGATGGTATTCCTTTGGGAAAGCCTAGAAATGTCTTTACCTAAAGAAATATTATGCATAAATTTTTGGTGAAGATCTATACGTTATTCACCCTTTTTTAAGTATGTGTGATAGTTAATGTTTTCCACATTTTCTACTACTCTCTTGCTTATCTCATTTTTACACTTTATTTGCATATGTTGACATTCTCTCAAACTTACATTGGATTTACTAATGGCACTAATCGTAGCACTCAGAATTTATCTTCTGCATCCTGGGTTATCAATTTACCCAGTGATGGGCTAGTCTCTACTCATGGAATATGTCTTGGTCAAACAACAAACAACATAACGGAATATAGTGCAGTCATTGAGCTATTAATTGATGCCATCAAATTTGGTATCTGACGTTTAATCATTAGGTTAGATTTGCAGCTTGTGGTATTACATTTAAACGGTGTCTATATAATAAGGCGTCTAACAATGTTAAGAGTATTTTGTTGAGTCCGTCTTACGGAAAGACAATTTGATTATATCGAATATAAACACATTTCGAGATATTTAAACACGTTAATAGATTCATTTGTGAATAATGTGTTAAATAGACATTTGCAACATTTGTAAATTAAAAATAATATTCATTCATACATTCATCAAGATAAACAATAGGCAAAAGTAGTAGTTTTTCATTAAAATAGAATTTGTATAAAAATATGTCATCCAAGGACATATGACCCCGTGGCCTTTTATTTTCTGAATATGATGACACCAAAAATCAAAATGTGGTCCTAGAAACTAGAACAACTAAGCATGATGATTCTCATGATAGTAACCGATAGCATGAGCAACTCGATTCAACAAATGTCTAAGGGTCCCTGGAACACCAACTACATGCTTGTGATAAGCGCAAGGAATGTTGTCTTCCCCAGTCTCTGGGATATTCTAAGTCAACCTCTCAAGGTTGTGTTCCAGCTCTATCAATATATCCTCTGCCTGTCACAGTTGTTATAGGGTGCTCACCTCATCTATCAAATCGTCTCTGCCTTGCTGGTCGGATTGGGCCCATGTCTGCACATGCATTTCAAATAATTAGCCTTTGAAGACAAAAAACACATAAAAATTTAAATTTTGGAATATGTCAAAATACAAAATTCTCACCTAAATCACCCCACTTAGTTCACGTTGGAAGTGGGATATCAGGATCGCCTCTGTAATCTAGCCCGACATATGGAAAATCCTTAATCAAAACAATTTGTTGGCCTAACTAGTAAAAAATCTTCGCAGTATACCTCACTACTGGTCCATCATCTCCATGCTGTGCCA
>APFE030367520.1:0-24600 GCA_000404065.3 Pinus taeda
CCTACAATGCACAATTTGTCAAGAAATTTGCAGCAGAGAACCCAAACCTGGCAGAGACCACTAAAGAATGGACCAGAAGAGAGGAGCCGCTAAAAAAGGACAAAAACGGTATGTACAACACTGGTTCCCTCACCTCTCCGTATTGTTTTGCTACGGCCATGCTTTGCAGGCTGTTTGGGATGCCAGACATCAATAAATTTTCGTCTGAATGGCTACCACTCATAGACGTTGCCACAAACGCCGATATCGTGGATTGGGCCAAGATATTTTCTGATAATCTATACATTGTTGTTATGAATTACCGGTCTAAAAGATCCTTGTCTCAAAGGATCTATCCTCCTTTTTATCTGTCTGCGTATATTATGGATTCTATTTGCTATGTATCTAAATTCCCCACTATGGGTTGGAAATGGACTACCCAGAACCCATTACCTCTACATGTTTATCATAAGATGTTATGGGATTCCCAGTTCGTCCCGTACTTCTGTCAGATTTTTCATAGGCTTATCTTACCCCTACATAGAATGATGTGTGATGAAGAAGAAGGGGAAAGAGCAAATGCACCCAGAATAAATGAGAGTCATAAGGAATTTCTCTTTAACAAATGGGACGATCAAATCAGGTAGGCAGAACAGGCAGCGGAGACAACGGCAATGCAAGCAAGCATTCTTATCGACTGTGTAAATGAGAATTTAAACAGGGCCAACTTAATCGCAGAAACCACCCCGGGGTACCTACCAAATAAGTCACGACTGGAGGCAGAATGGAAGCAGAAGGCGCATGAAAAGGGAAAAGCGATCCAGGCATTGAACATGTTAAATTGGGAGTGTTACTGGGCATACTTAGTCAAGCCACACAGTCAATGGATGACTGTGAAATGCATCATAAACTCAGGCGAGACAGTAGTGCCAGCTCTCATAGATTCTGTTTTCACAGCCCAGCTCAGCGCAGAAGTCGGCCAACCGACTCTTCTCAAGTTCATGATGAACACTTGCAGTTTTAAGGACCAAATTCAGAAGTAGCTTATTTTTAGAAGTTTGTTGTTTCTTTTTATTTAGATTAGAAAAAGGATGGTCATTTGAAAATCGTATCCTAAATTTTTTGTAAAAACACTATTATTAGAATTAGGAAGTAGTATTTGAACCCTTCTCATGCATTTAGAGAAGGGTCCAGAGATTTGTTAAAAACTTATCCTCGGAACACGCACTTCTGCACCCTCAGAGGAGGTTTTGATGAATGGATGGATTGAGATTTATTTTTATTTGGATTTTGATATCTACTATTGATGTTGCACTTTTGTACTCTTAGTAGGTGTTAGAACAAGTAGAGATAGATTGTTTTTGCTTGAAGCTTATGGGTAGAATTAGTCATAAATGGTACTTTTATCTCTTGGCAATTCCTGCTTATATTCTTTAAGTGATTTATAGTTTTCAGTTGTTTATATGTTATTGCATGAATGTATGGGTTACCATTTGGCACTTCTGTACGGTGGATTCATATTGTTTATGTCTGACATATGAATAGCTTATTATGCGATATGTTGTTCACAACTGTTTTGCCTAACTTCTTATGCAAAGTGGTTTATCTTAAATGATTTCTATTCTTATGATAGCTGAATGATCTTTATTGTTATTGTTTGAAATCTATTTAGATCGCATAATGGAAGATATACATCCCGGGTTGGCATAGATTTGATGTGTTGTTTCTCACTAGATTATAATAGCATAGAGTTAGTTTAAATAATCCGAATTAGATTAGCTTTTAGATCAGCATTATTCAACTCTACACACACACACACCCAGATCGGGAAACTGGTTCCCTTATCCCCAGTCGGACCCGCTATACCAAACGGATAAGGAGCTTCCAACCAAGGTCCGGACCGGGTGGGTATCCCCCTTGTTGTCGACCCGATTTTCGAGGCTTCAACATATTTGGCACTAGAAGGAGGGCCGAACTATGAATGGCACCTAAATCAAAATCTAAATACCATTATGAGAGTAAATCACCCTCATCAACTCCCTCGACTTCTCCAGTATGTTTAAATTTAGAGCCAGAAGTCGGTCGAACATTAACCGCTGCTACATACCCTAATATTTCAGATCTATTTACCATTGAACCCCCTGAAGTTCAAACTCTTATTCACAAACTCCAGGGATTTTCTATTTTTACACTGGGGTCTGATAAATATCAAAGCAGCGTGACTTCGCAGTACAATCCTGCTCATCCCCTGACCAAGTTAAAGAGCGAAAAATTTGACATCCAACCAACTGAATTCCCTCTTCCCACCAGGAAAAGAGCAAGGAAAACATCACTGCAGTCTGACAGTGAGACTCTTTCATCTACATCATCCATCTCAACCCCCTCACCGCAAAGTCAACCGCTCACATCTTCATTCCAAACCACTCATCCACCTTCCACAACCCCTCTTCCCCAATCATCCAAGATCATAATATCTTCATCTTCCCATCCTCAAGGATCATCACCTACACTTGCAATTACCAGTAGCTCAAAAATGGCCCAATCTCCATGGAACAACCCTGGAGCGGTTTTAATGCCTCCACCCCTGAGCCAAATACCAGCCCATCCTGAGAAATGGCTACCTAAATTCAACCTTGAAGCAGGCATGCTAGCTGAAGAGCACATTAACAATTTCATGCTCTCTGTCAATCTCAACGGAGTTACCAACGAAGATGCTGTTGTCCGACTTTTCCCCTATACAATGCAGGGAACAGCCAGGTCATGGTACTTTTCATTACCTTCTGGGTCTATAACGAGTTGGGACATCTTTCAAAATCAATTCCTCACCAAATTTGGTGATGACAAATCAACGACAACATTAATCAGTTACTTATCCAATCTTAAAGCCGAAGCTAGAGAACCCATCAAAGATTTCAATTTATGATTCAATAAGATCCTCAAAAAAATCCCCACTTCTTCCCAACCTAGCGAAGAAGTATGATGTGAATGGTATATCATAGCCTTACCATCAAAATTAGCAGTCTTCTTAGATAGGGAAAATAAAACAACTTTAGTTGAAAACCTGACAGAGGCAATAGTAGTAGAGAAATGCGTTATAGCCTTGGAAAAAAGATCTGCGATCGAAGAACGCAAATCTAAAAAGATAACCTTCAAGGAAGACCCCAAAAAGAAACAAACGAAAGATCCTTTCAATTTAGAAGGGTTGCAGAAGGTATTAAAGACCATGTCCAATGAGATGATTGACATAAAAAAACAAGTGGCAGAAACTTCTTTGAAAAATCCCTACAGAACTTTTAAAAGAGGCCCTTCAATGGATGTGAAACCACCCAACGCTATCTCAAATGTCAAATCCGAAGAAGAGGAAGAAGAAGAGAGAACCACTGAAGGATAGACCGGTGATGAAGAAGTTGTAGAACTACAAGGAATGTGGGATTTCATCCTCCCACAAGAAGAAGATCAAGAAGCATTTCCGGTTAGCACACGAAGCAAAAACCAACTTGATCCTCCCCAAACTACCCCTAAGCAGAAGGGCGCGAGCCCTACAGTAAAAGAAAAAGTCTCAACAAAGAAAACGACCGCTAAGGCAACTCAATCTAGCCCAGTCCAACTAGATCAAATACCTCCATCAAGAACACTAATAGTTTCGGATGAAATGGACTACAATATTATCGATGACATGAAAAAGACTAGGGCTAATATCACTCTTTATGAATTGAGCAAATTGAAACATCAATAGAAAATAATGATGAAAGAATTACACACCGTACCTACTACATCTTTGCCTACAGCTGTAGCTACGCACAACATGGGAAGACCCCCAATCAACACGGCCAATAAGATCGATCCAAATGACATCGCCTTGATTGAAGGAAGATCAAGATATCACACTCCCCCCTTTTTGCTCACTTATGAAATCTTCAATAAAAACGTGCACAATTGTTTGGTAGATTTTGGAGCTTCAACAAATATTTTACCCAGATCAATATGTGCCAAGTTAAACGTTCAACCACAAAAATCCGCAGTGCACATAGTTCAACTTGATCGATCCCAAGTCGAAGTGATTGGTGAACTTAATCAATTCACCATAAGATTGTCGTCTAACCCCAAGGTATGTCAGGTTATCGACATTCTAGTAGCTGATATCCCTGAATTCTACGGCTTAATTCTTGTCAGGGATTGGTCCAAAAAACTCCGTGGATAATTTTCAACCGACTGGTCGCACATGTGGTTACTATACAATGGTAAACCAAATCAAATAAAGGTTGAACGAGAGTTACACCAGAAATACATAGTAACAGAATTGGAGGGAGAAAATGAAGCAATAGCATACAACAGTAGCATCATAGGCAATTACTTAGTAGATTCTTTCCTCGGCAATTTCAATGCTCATACATCACCTTACTTAGAAAATTCAGTTGTGTCCCAAGTCAAAAAAATTTCCCAAACTGATAATTCAAAATGTGTTAATTTTGTAGAAGAACCTATAAACACATATTTGTTTTGGAAATTATATTTTGATGGCTCTAAATCTAACGAAGGAGCAGGAGCAGGATGCGTTCTGATTAGTCCAGAAGGGAACAAGACAATGCTTACGTGCAGACTTGAATTTGATTGCACAAACAATACAGTAGAATATGAGGCCTTGGTGCGGGACCTATACAAAGCAATCGGGTTGAACGTCAAGTACCTTCAAGTCTTTGGAGACTCTGAGATTGTGGTCAAACAGGTACGTAACACCATACATTGCCTATCAAGTCATTTGAAACACTATCAATCTCTAGTACAGGATCTGACTGAGCATTTCACAGCATTCAATATTTTCTCAATCCTGAGAATTCAAAACGCAAGCGCAGACCTTTTAGCAAATGTAGCCTCTAGACTCATTCCCTCCGAAGATTTTAGTCCAGATAGATTCTCGATAGAATTAATATTTAAACCGTCCATCCCTGATAGCATTACAAACTGGAGAGTATTCAATGACGATCCTGATATTGTAAATTTCCTCACCTCGGAAGGATCCTACTCCAATCAAATAATTGACGAAGACCACCACGATCGACAAATACAACAAAATAGCACTAATAATGCTATACCTAAATCGGTGGTTAAGTTGGAAGACTTATACGATTTGAAAAATCGGTTTAAAAGGTCTACTAATCCTAAGCTCTACAGTTCAACTCTGAACTACGAATAAGTAAACCTGGGAACCGATGATAAACCACAAAACGTTAATCTAGGCCACAGCTTAGCCCCTGAAGAGAAACTAGCATATATTCATCTTTTGAGACAATACAAAAATGTTTTTGCCTGGAATTACGATGAGCTGAAGACATACAACACTTCCATTATCCAACATACTATCCCTATGATTGACAATGAAAAACCTGTCCAACAGAAACTTAGAAAAATCCACCCCAATTTAGAAAACCAAAAAAAGACTGAGCTGAATAAGTTATTAAAGGTCAGAATAATTTTCCCTGTCAGACATTCCAAATGGGTCTCCAATATGGTACCTGTTAGAAAGAAAAGCGGAGATATTAGAATCTGCATCAATTTTCGGAACCTCAACAAAGCCTGTCAAAAAGACAATTTTCCCCTCCCTCCTATGGAGCAGATATTACAGGCAGTAGCAGGCTCAGAACTAATGTCTTTCTTGGATGGATTTTCAGGATATAATCAAGTGTTGGTACATCCCGACGATCAGTTAAAGACCACGTTTCGAACTAAATGGGGCACATACGCATATCGAAAGATGCTGTTTAGTTTGATCAATGTCGGCGCTACATTTCAGAGAGCTATGGACATCGTATTCAAGGGTTTAGTCAATAAATCTGTAGTGATTTATTTGGATGATGTAACAGTGTACTCCAAGAAGCGAAGCGACCATCTCAAAGACTTGAAACAAATCTTTCAACGATGTTTAAGGTATGGGATTTCACTTAACCCAAAGAAATCTTTTTTCGCATTAAGTGAAGGAAAACTTCTAGGATTCATAGTATCAAAATATGGTATTCACATTGAACCTGATAGAATCAAAGAAATTTCTGAAATATCCCTACCTCATAATAAAAAGGCCATGCAATCTTTTCTTGGTCAAATCAATTTTGTGAAAAGATTTCTCCCAGATTTTTCACGAATTGTTTCTCCTTTGCAAACTATGATAAAAAAGAATTCAAATTTCAAATGGGGTCAAGATGAGCATGAAGCATTCAACCTGATCAAGCAAGCCATCATTAATGCTTCGTCTTTAGCAACCCCGAATTTTTCAGAATCTTTTATCTTATACACATTTGCCTCAGAGAAATCATATGTCGCGATTCTAACTCAAGCGAATCAAGAGAAAGCGGAAGCTCCAATCGCATTTTTTAGCTCTAATTTACAAGGTGCTGAACTTAACTATTCAGATGTGGAGAAACAGGCATACGTCGTTTTCAAAGCGATCAAATATTTCAGACCTTTCTTACTTAAAACCCATACCAAGGTCATAGTACTGTTTCCAGCGGTAAGAAATCTTCTAATACAGAAAGATGTGGGTGAAAAAAGAGCAAATTGGATCACTGCTTTACAAGAATATGACCTTGAAATCAAACCAGCAAGCATTGTGAGAGATCAAGGCTTCTGCAAAATATTGGCTGGAGCATCGCAGATTCCTAAAAGTTCATCTGAGGAAGTACAAACGTATGAGGTAAGCCTAAACGATACAGAATCATTATACGTTGACACCATTTATTATCTCAAAAACGGGTATGCTCCAGCACACCTGGATCACACCAAGAAAAGAGCCCTGAGATTAAAAGCTACACAATATCAGCTCATAAATGATGTTCTGTTTAAAAGGAATTATGATTCTGTACTTCTTAGGTGTCTTGAGAAAACTGAAGCCAAAAAGGTTTTTCAGGAACTCCATGATGGGCCCGCAGGCGGACACTATGCTGGAGATGCTACTGCACATAAGATCTTACGTGCGGGGTATTATTGGCCCACATTGTTCAAAGACTCACACAGTTACGTGAGGAAATGCCAAATCTTCCAAACTACTGTAGGGAGACAAAAGAAACCGTCCATGCCACTACAGCCGGTAAACATTGAGAAACCATTCAGTCAATGGGGCTTGGACATAATAGGTGAGATCGTTCCTCACTCTTCAAAGCAGCATAGGTACATCCTCACGGCAACTGATTATTTTACTAAATGGGTAGAAGCAGTTCCTCTCAAGACAGCTAATTCTAAAAACATCATTGAATTCATAGATCAATTTATAATCACTAGGTTTGGATTGCCGACGGCTCTGATGTTTGATAATGCTTCATACTTTTCTGGGAATGCAAAGACTGAGTTTGCACTTAAAAGAGGGTTCAAACTGAAATATTCAGCCAACTACTATCCGCAAGGAAACGGACTAGCTGAGTCAATAAATAAAAACCTAATCAGGATTATTAAAAGAACAGTTGACCAGAACCAAAAGAATTGGCACAAAACTTTGGTAAATGCTTTATGGGCAGATAGAATAATGAAGAAAGCTTCAATCGGCACTTCTCCCTTTAATTTAGTTAATGGGAAGGAAGTGGTTCTTCCAACTCACTTAATGATCCCCTCCTTGTCTTTAGTACAATACATTGATGAAGTATCTACTTCCTCCTTACAATTGAGACAAATGGAAATAATTAAATTAGAAGAAAAACGAGAACAAGCTAAGAAAACCCATGCTCATCACCAAGCACTAATAAAATCCTCTTTCGATTCAAGCATAATGACCAGAATTTTTTTTCAGATGGGAGATCTAGTTTTGAAATGGGATAAGGCTCATGAAGAAAAGGGAAAACATACAAAATTTCAGAAAATGTGGCTTGGTCCTTTTCAGATTGTAGAAGTCATAGGCCCATCAACGTTTATGTTGCAGGATTTAGCAGGTAGAAGAGATTCTTTGCCTATTAATGGACAGATCCTTAAAATATATTTTCCATAGAAGATTGCTCTTCTATTTTGTTGGATACTTTTAGTTTTAGTTTTTTCTTTCTTATAAATAAAACCAGTTGTAGATGGTTACTACAGGAGTTCACGCAAAAAGACACCAAATTCTCTGTTAGAATTTGATTTTTCGCTTGTACAAATAGTAAAAGTTTTCGAAAAGTCTGATCTTTATTATTGACAAATAGAGTTAACTTTAGCCTAGATATGATACTAGTTTCAACTTCAAATAATTTTATGAAAGCAAACTTTGGAAAAAAATTTGTTTTATATCAGCACAATGAAAGGTATCAATAATAAAATGACCATTCTCTGTAAAACTGTTGTTTTCAAACTCTATTATTGTCGTCCAGAGCTTTCTTAAGGAAAAACAATGGTTTCCTCCCTGCTAAAGAAAATCGCAGCATTCAGAGAAACAATCCGAGAAAACACTATATCTCAAAGAATAAGAGGTCTCATCACGAGCTGGCTTATCATGATCACAAATATTATAACTTGCTGACTTTGCCAATACTGTTCACCAAAACAGGGCAACGACTTAAGATTGTTGCAATCAAAAGACAAGGGGTCTCATCACGAGCCAGCTTGTTCAGCAAAAGTGTAAATCAAGTGAATGATTGTGTCATAATTTGGCCATCAAACCAAGACATTGTTCTTTATTAAATTAAAAGAAAAAGTGTCAAAATGGGTTTTTCTCTTAAAAGTTGTAAATAGCCTTAAGCAGGATAAAGGATCATTGCTGGGTAACAGGTAACCCTGTCGAGGCTATGGACGCCTGCTGGCAGCAGAGGCTCTACCTACGATAAATGAGCATATTTTTAAAAAGCCAGCACACAGAGATGACCTTATTTTATCTTTAAAAGACCAAGTAATGGCTGGTGTGAATGCAAGGACTAAGCTTCAGGAAACGAACGATTGGAATAGAAAAAGGTTGAAACAAAATATCATTGATAGGATAAGGCATAATGTACTCTATCTGTCAATAACAAAGTTTAGACTTATGAAAATTTTTCTGTTTTGGAAGTTAAAATTCAATAGGAAATCAGAGATAACTGGTTCTTCCCAGTGAATCGCCATTGTTGTGGCCACCAACAACCCCCCTCTTTGTTTGATATTAGCAATAACACCAAGAAAATGGGGACCCTTAATAAAAATTCAAACAAACAGTTTTATGAACATTTTTGTATTTGATTCCTTAAAACTTTATCGCAACAAAAGAATGAAACATTTTTTTTATGAGCATAATAAACTACGAAGAAGCGATGCGAAATTCATCGCATCACATTCATTATGAAGCGCTCTTAAATGAAAAACTTAAGAAATCTCCGACGGCCGATATGCGACATCGCATATCGCAACATCGCGTAAAGTAGCACATAATGACTAATTTTTGCAATCTGCAATCTGCGATCTACGATGATGCGATCTGCGATGATCCGATATTACGATGCCGCGATGCTATAATGCGATTTGCGATCTGCGATGAACACGAATTTTCCTCGACGCAGTATTCAAGGAAAGTTGTCCATTAACCAAAATTAAGCGCGCGCCTTAAAAAGAAATTAATGATTGTACGCCAAAGTATCCAGGAATGACAGCTTTTTGTTTTTCGAAGGGTCAGTTCGCTATGAGTGTCATAATTATGCATACATAAGATTTAAAGCTTTCATGTCAATATTTATTACCATTACTCTTTTCCTTTACTTAAACTATAAAACAGGAAATAACATGAAGCAATGTGCAGGAAACATCTAAGGAAAAGGGGAAAGCGCAAATGCTCGGAGAACATAGAGGAAATCCCTTCAGAAATGGATGCCGCATACGATAGGACCACAGATTCCAGAGTATCACTCAACAGATGCTGATGTCGATAGGTCATCTAAAGCTCAAAATCAAAGGCGCACAAAAGCAGCATGATTACAAAAAACCCTAAAGCTTACACACCAAAAAAGCCCGGAATAAAGAATGGAGGCAGTTTTCGATCTAGAGAATTGTTCAGAGAGTAAAGTCTTTAACCCGTCTAGTCATTCGCAAGGCTGGAAATCGAAATAGCAAAAGCAGAATCAGTTTGAGGGAAATTTGAGTTATTACCAAGTATACACGCAGTGAATACACCCAGTCAGAGGAAGATTCTCTAAAAAATATTATAGTTTACTAGAAAGTGGTGCCAGCACTTGTTACTTCTATTTTTATAGCACAAACGAAAGGGGAAGGCAACCAGCCGACTCTTCCCAGTCAAATGTTGCCTGCTTACAGCACTAAGGAGCAAATACAGAAATAGTTCAGAGTCAGATTCAATTTTTAGAAATAGTTTTGCTTTATCAGAAGGACGGTCATTTGAAAACTGGATCCTAAATTTATGTAATCAAGTTAATTAGCTAGCAGTATTTAAACCCTTCTCAGGCATTTAGAGAAGGGTCTGGAGATTTGTCAAAAACTCGTCCTCAGAACATGCACTTTTGCACCCTCGGAGGTGGTTTTGATGAATGGATGGATCAAGGTTTATTAATGTTTGCATTTGATATCTGCTACTGATGTTGCACTTCTGTACTCTTAGTAGATGTTAGAGCAAGGAGAGATAAATCATTGTTTCTTGAAGCTTATGAGTGGAACCAGTCATAAATGGTACTTTTATCTCTTGACTATTTATGCTTATATTCTTTAAGTGATTTATAGTTTTTAGTTGTTTATATGTCATTGCATGAATGTATGGGTTACCATTTGGCACTTCTGTACAGTGGAGTCATTTGTTTGTGTCTGACATATGAATAGCTTATTATGCGATATGCTGTTCACAACTGTTTTGCCTAACTTCTTATGCAAAGTGGTTTATCTTAATTGATTTATATTCTTATGATAGTTGAATGATCTTTATTACCAGTTATTATTTGAAATCTCTTTAGATCACATAATATCAGATATACATCTCGGGTTAGCGTAGATTAGATGTGTTGTTTCTCATTAGATTACAATAGCATAGAGTTAGTTTAAATAATCTGAATTAGATTAGCTTTAAAGTACTCTTAGATCAGAATTATTCAACTCTACACACACACACACTGCCCAGATCGGGAAACTGGTCCCGTTATCCACAGTCGGACCCACTATACCAAACGGATAAGGAGCTGCCAACCAAGGTCTGGACCGGGTGGGTATCCCCCTTGTTGTCGACCCGATTTTCAGGGCTTCAACAACAACCCAATGTACAATTCCAGTAGCCCAATGCGCAGTGCCTCCCTAATGCACAGCACCAGTGTATTTTTCTTAAGGAAGTTTGGCTCTGATACGCAGTGCCTCCCTAATGCGTAGCGCCACTATTCCTATGCACAGCACCAACTTCAAGCTGAGTTTTGACTGCCTTCCTGATGTCAAAATTGGGTATGTGATAGCTCGTTGGAAATATTGTTGAGTCTACTTTCCAAAACATCTTGAATTTTTCAATTTGAATCTCACCTTCCCTATCAAAAGTCAAATCTCCCAAGACTGGTCAAAATGTGTAGAATGAGACTGCCTAAATGCAGAGTGTTGTTGCAGTCAACTTTTGAAGGTCTTCCTCAACTCCAAATTGAGCTCATGATAGCTCATTTGAAATATATTTGTGTCGAATTATCAGTTGACTCACCAGGAAAGTCATTTGGCCAACCAGGCTAGGAGAAATTTTGATTTTCCCAAGGTCACTCCAGAAGTGCATCAATCCTCTTGAGGCCAATGATGTTTTCGACATTTCTCCAAAAACATGAAACCCATGTAAAAACTGAACGAAATTTTTCTTCTTTGGTCAAGGATGGACAAAAACCTCTCTCACTTTTTTCAAATTCATCTTATCTTTCTCAGAAACATCATTTGAATAAAACCTATCCCGATGTGTGGAACAGGGGATTTGTGGAAATGAAGGGAAACGAAGGGGATAAGTGGCTTCTAAATTCTTGAGAAAATTTTAGGAAGTAGGAAGGGATGTTAGGAAACAGGGGAAAGTGGAATTTCAAATATTGAGTGAGGGGAATGGGTCCAAAAGGGCAAAACACAGGCCTATCCTAACAAATTGTCAAATTGTAGCAATAAACTAGGGTTTGTGGGAAAATGATGAATTTGAGGGATATGAGTGATGGGAAACATTTAAGAAGGCATATTAAGGATAGGGGAAGGTGTATGAGCATAAGGATACAAGTTTTGTTGATTATTTGACCATCCAAGAAAAATTGCCTTCAAAACCCTAGGAGAGGGAAATGAGGCTTACCCAAGTACAACTGAAGCACGAACAAGGTGTAAAATGACCCATTGGAACTTGAAAAGATGATAACTCTTTGAATGGTGGTACACTAAGACAAATGGTGAGACACCTGGAAAACTTTGGAAAACAAATCCTAGACCTAAGACCATTTTGTAAAAGCATGTTTGATCATTGGAGGAAGGCTGCAAAGACTGACACTAATAGGTGTTACTTTTATTTTCCTCGTAGGCTTTTTGGTACATAATTCCTTAATGGTTTTTGCATAGATTGGAATATCCTGAATAGCCTGGAGGATGGGTATTTTTACACAAAGATTTTTTAATTCTCCTAGGAGATCAAAATCGAGATATTCGATTGGGCGAGGTATAATCAATCTTTATGGGAATGGTGGAGAAGAGGTAATCGTTTGCTCGTGGCTTTTCTATTTAACTGTATTCTCGTTTTGAGGTGTTTTTTCTACAGGTAGTGGTTCTTCTAATTGTATATATTTATCGCCCTCTGACTTGATTATCTGTCTAGTCCTCAATTTGAGTTCATTACATTCTCTCAACTCAGTTTCCGGATCCAGCCATTCAATAATGTGTACCGACTAGACTGGTCTGTTGTTGGGGTTTGGGTTGGGCTGGGCTGGGAGCTGTGGTCATAGATTGGGTTGAGGATTGTGTTGCAACGTATAAGATGCTAGTAGCATAGGTTGAGGCAGGGGGATTGTTCCTACTGGCTGGTTTGTAGGTCTTTGCCAGCTTGACTTCCAGTTTTGGTTTTGTGAAGTGGAGGGGGGCCATTGAGATGGATATGGATTGTTCTGCTAGAATGGTGGAAAGTAAGAGGAATTTGGCCAACTGTTGTTTGGATTTGATTGATTGGACCAAGGTGGCATAGAAAATGTTTGTGGTGACCAATTAGGAAAAGGTGGCTGGTTCTGCCATGTAGCTCCTGTGTATTGTTGAGAATTATATTGTGAGGGCTGAAAGAATGAAGATGGGTCGATAGGCATACCTATTTGTTGTGCTTGCCATTGGCGATGCTGATTTAATAGGTAGACTAGTTCCACTTCTTCCTCTGCCTCTTTGAAGACCACTTTTAATCCTAGGAATGATGGGAAATTTTATGTGGCATGTTCTTTAGTGCATATGGCACAGATCTGTACCATATCCAGTGGACATTCTTTATGACTATGTTTCTTCTGGCATCGAGGACAAAAAATAACTAGGTTCTATTCTACTTCGACCTGTTTCTGCTTAGCTTGCATGATGTCTAATCATGTTGTCAAGGTTCCCAGGATATCTGTTTTGAAATATTCCAGTAGGTTTCCGATTTCAGTACTAGTAATGCTTCTGCCAGAGATTTTGTTGTCACTGGTGATCATATCGCGTTCAACTAGTTTCAGTCTTGTACTACCCCTCGAGCACATGATACACAAATCAATAATGTTAGCATATTCTTCTTGATAGCTATCACCTTTACCCATAATATTTAATGTCTCAATCCATTGGTCTTTCATTCCCTTAATCATCATGGTTTATAGTACATTATCAGGCAGATTTGTGTAGTGAGACCTTTGGAGGTTATATTGGAAACGCTCCACACACTCTTCCAAAGTTTCACTAGGTCTTGCTACCATTTGGAATATCTCATATTTTAGTTCTCTAGATCTGCAATAATCTTGATATTTTTTAAGGAAAGTAGTTTTCATTTGGTCCCAATCAGTTATGGTGCCCCCACCTAGTCCTATAAACCATTGCAGGGCTACTCCCTTTAAAGTGGAGGGAAACAGCTTCAGTTTCTAGGGATCGGTGGTTTAATCATAACCCTGACATAGGACGTTGAATTCAAATAGGAACACATCCGGATCTTCTAAAGTGATTCCATGAAAGGTGGGAATATTTTGTAGAGGGATAGCTTTCATGGGGGCGTTGACAGCTGTGTCAACAATAGGATACTATAATGTAGAGGTCTGGGGTGTTTGTGGATTATTTGCCACTTGATCAAAGATATGCCATTACCCTTCTGGGATTTCTGGAGCTAGAGAGTTATCCCTGAGATGTCTAGAAGAGGTGGGAATGATCCTAACAGCACTACCTTGATCTGGGAGACTAGGTGTCCTCTGCTCAATTACTACCTAAGGGGATCTTGGTTCCTTTGTTTCCCCTATTTCTCCTCCTCCTTCACGAATGTTGCAAGAATTCCCTTCTTGTGAGGGAATTGGTCGCGAATTTTCAATGTCTTGAAAACTCTACTCAGTCCCTTTAGTTTTACCAGTGGACCTCAGCGTAGGCTACAAATGGTGAGACTATGGCCCAAAGGGAGACAGTAGTTCGTTTGGAAGCAACAGTTTAGGGACCTACTGACACCTGAGATTCAACTTTTCTTAAGATGTCGTATAAAAGTTGATCATCCAAGGGTCATCGGCCCCTTATATTTTTCAGGTTTGGGATGTGGAATTGTATTATTTTCTGGTCTTTTCTTCTTATTCATTCATGCAAAAATTCAAATGTTTATTTCTACCTTAAATTCCTAGCAATTCGGCTGGAAATCGGGCGGGGGAGCAAGCATTTCACTTGCTCCGTATGCAGGTTCTTACCTTTCATTTTTAATACCCATTTCTCTCTCAACAGAAAAACATCAAACACCTAATTCACTTTTCTGTAATTGTGTTGAAAAGCAAGCGGAGGAGCAAGCACTTTACTTGCTTGTTACGTAGGTTCTTACATTCTGTTTTCAATACCCTATTCTTTCCCAACAACAATTATTAGATATACATCACTCTTTGTAAAATGGCAACACTCTCCCCAGCAACGACGCCAAAATGTTGGTTGATAAAAGGTGTCTTTTAAAACTCCTAATTACCCCACATTAATCATCAACCCGGGAAAGTCCTTTTATTCCAAGAGTGTACACAATATGTGCATGTTATGAATCCAGAGAGTAATGTTTCTTAAAATGAAGTATAAACCTTTGATAAAAGAGTAAACAGATGCATTTATAAAACTCAAATTGCAATTATTAAAGGAAATATGACATCTAAGCTTCAAGACTCAATCCTTTGCTGAAACCATAATCAAATCTCACACAAGCAATTAAATTAAGAATAGCATCAGTAGAGAGCATAGTAGCAATAAATAATCTCTTCTTAGCTGATTCAATCTAAATCATACTCAATCTCTATGAAGCAATCCAAATGAAATGATGTCACTCTGAGAGTTCAATAGTGATAAGCAAACTCTTACAGCTGATTAAATCAATACAATTCACTATCTAAATAATTGAATCTACAATAAGCGTAAATTGAATCAAATGACAGTGCTGTAAAACATGTAAAGAAAATGTACTGCCTCAATACAGGAAAGCGGTAAATAGCGAATAGGATAAACTCACAGAAAATGGGAAAATTAACAAACCAATCAAACTTGCGAGAATCAGAAATATATAACACAAGGAAGCAGTTTAATCCACCAAAGGTCGGGCCCTTAGCCACTAGTGAACACTGTTGAGCTACTTCAGAGAATACGAATGAACATCAACGTCAATTATATATTAATCATTGAACTTAAGTAGCATTACAATACGGTCGTGTTCTCCAATAGCATGAGTCTGTAAATTAAAATTATAGTTTGAAATAACAGAGATTGATCCCCTTTCCTCCTACAATCGTTTGCTTTTACAGTCAGAAAGAGGTAAAAGATAAATGTGATCCCTTAGGATCTCCCGATCCTGAGGGATTAGCAACTGAATTCTATCTTCAAACACCCTTCCTATTTAGCATTGATCCTCCTAATTCATCTTCCAACCTGTCCGCAACCGACGTGCTCCATTCTTCCTTTGTTGGTTTATGTTGTTCCATTGCTAGGGAATAGCAATTGTTCCCTTCATCGTTTTTCTGCATAAAAAGGATTAAAAGTTAGTTATGATGGCTAAATATTAACTAAGAATAGTTCATCTGTTTCTTATCATAATCCATCAATATGTTAGCGTATTAAGATATGAAATAGAAAAGAAAAGAGGGAAAAGGCGATGGAATTAAGAGTAAATACATACATCTGTTTCTTATCATAATCCATCAATATGTTAGCGTATTAGGATATGAAAGAGATAAGAAAAGAGGAAAAATGCGATGGAATTAAGAGTAAATACATACCCATTTTGTAGCTCAACAGGAGGGCCTTAAATATGATATTCCAAAATTTTGTAGCGGAATGTTTGGTTTGCCAACAAAATAAAGTTGAAACAATTAAGACCCTCGGTCTATTACAACCTTTATCCATTCCATGTCAACGTTGGGAGGAGGTTTCAATGGATTTCATCACAGTTTTAGCCAAGTCCGAAGGAAAGAGTGTCATCATGGTGTTAGTTGATAGACTTACCAAGTATGCACACTTTTGTGCATTATCTCATCCATTTAAAGCCAATATAGTTTCTACTACATTTATGCAAACAATTCAAAAGCTACATGGAAACCCAAAGATTATTGTAAGCGATAGAGATCCCATTTTCATTGGAAATTTTTTGACATAATTATTTTCTTGTGTTGGTACTCAGTTAGCTCATAGCTCATCTTATCATCCTCAACCTAATGGGCAAACTATGAAAGTAAACAAATGTTTAGAAGGATATCTTTTTTGCTTTGTATATGATAAACAGACACAATGGGTCAAATGGTTGCCTTTGGCTGAATGGTGGTATAACACTTCCTTCCATACTGCAGCAAAAATGACCCCACTTATGGCACTTTAAGGATATCGCCCACCATCCATCACATCATAATTAAGAGAAAATTCTAAGGTTCAAGCAATGGAATATCACATCAAGCATCAACAACAAGTTCTCCAACTCTTAAAGGATAACCTAACTTTGGCATAGAATAGAATGAAATAACAAGCAGATCAACATCGCAGTGAAAGAAGTTTTGATATAGGTGACTATGTATTTCTACGGCTACAACCATATAAACAAATGTCCCTCAAGCAAGCTAAGAAGGATAATAAATTATCACCAAAGTATTATGGTTCGTACAAGGTGTTGCAAAATATTGGTACTATGGCATACAAATTGGAGCTTCCTGCAGCTTCCCAAGTGCACCCATTTTTCCATGTTTCATGCTTAAAGAAGGTTATTGGTGACAAGCTCCCAATTCAAACAATATTTCCAGAACTTGACGAGTAAGGAAAAATCATATTGGAACCTGAAGCAGTCATATAAACAAGAACTCGACAGGTACGAAATCGATCAATTTCAGAGTATCTTGTCAAGTGGAAGAACTTACCTGCTAAAGATTCCACATGGGAGGATGATAATTTTATACAAAAGCATCCGTAACTACTCAAGCATTGAGGACAACACTTTTTGAAGGAGAGGGGCATGTTAGGTCCCTATAATACTAGTGATTCCCCCATTACTATTGTCATTGTAGCCCTTATTGTTATTATTAGCCCCTATTATTCCCATATTGTTATTATTGTGCCCCATAGAAGCCCACTATTGTTATTGTTTTGCCCTTATATTATTATTGTTTGGTCGGCTTTGATTATATTATGACCCCTTAGACTCTGATATATAGAAAGGAGGTTTTTTCATTTGTATCATCGAAGAATTATTCATTTGTGTAATGTAAAGGAGGTTTCCCCCTTGAAGAGGCTGAATTCTAAGGCGTTTCTCTCTTTTCTATCTTTTTGTGAGTTGGTTTCATAACATTTGGTTTGCTTGATACCTTTTTATTTTTTTTCTGGAAATAAGTGCTGCGATCTACTGAGTTCTGGATTTTGAATGAGTATGTGGTTGAGACATGAAGAGACTTGTGACACTACAGCACTTGGCCAGTCCTGTGTCTGTCTTCTCTGTGCTTGGTTATAACCTTCTTTCGATGAAGTCTTGACAGAAAATATGAGCCATCTACAAGGGGAGTTTTGATCCAACCATGAACATGTGTCCACACTAGGAAGCCCTATGCTTGTACTCAGCCTTCTGCTCTGTGTGTTCAAGCTTATCCAACTAGTAGAAACTGAGAAGGGGAAACTCTAAACGAGAAAACCTATGTCAGAGGTCTTACATGCTTCTCTTAAGGAACAACCTCTTCTGCTCTCAATAAGTCGGGATCCCTCTTCCGCCCCAAAAATAAATAAGTGCCTATGCACAGTCCTCTTAAAAAATATAAAGGTGAAAGAAGAGAAAGGCTTCCTGTGTAGAGAGGTGAAGCATGCAACTCCACCGGGGTACTGACCAGGCTCACTGGCAGTGGATAAATGTGTGTGTTCTTGTGTGACTCGTTGGGGTACTATCTAGGCCTGCTGGTAGCGAAGCAACACTAGAGATGAAAACTTATACTATGAAAATCTTCAACTCCTGAGCCAAACTACCCTTCCCAATTTCGAAACACTGTGATCAAGCTGAACTTTTGTTGTGTGTGACTGAGTTGGCAAAAGGTGAACCATGTCTATCCATGGGGTAAGTGGGGAAGCTGAAGTAACCTTCACAGTAATTCAATACTCCCCAAAATACCAAGGCCCTGTGTTTTCAATGAACCAAAATAGAGAAGTTGGAGTTCTACCAGTGTGTCGCTAAGCGTTGTAGCTAATATAACCACCCTCTAAAATTTTGGCTCGCTTGCAAATTTTGGAGCCTACTTTGGATCTTATGACCAATCATCCTTGGTCATTTGTTGGTAAGATGGTGATTTCAAGCTCCCCTCCTTGATCCAAAAGAGTTGTTTGTGTTCTCATATTTTGTAGAAATTCCCATTGTAGATCGCCTGATAATGCAATATACTAAAGCAAAATACTAGATCTACTTCTACAAACAAACTTGTGGAAGCTTAATTGATTTTGAGCAAGATCAAATAGAACACATATAACAGATGAAGAAGAAACAAGCACACATGAACATAGAAGAATACTCTGGGGAAAGCCTCAACTAAAAACCCTGATCTCTGTATTATCATACAAGTGGAAATATGTCTAGATTACACAAAGATTTAGCTCACAAGATATTCAGCTCTCAGTACAATCCCTAAATGTTGCTCATAGACTGAATAGACACAACATATGCCTTCTTCCAGTCCTCCAAGCCTCGTATTTCCTTGCACAGTTTCTCCTGGGTCCTCTGGCTACCACCTGTGTGAATTTACCTCTCACACAACTCACCAAACTCAGAAGTAACTACGCAATCTCCAAGGAATGAATTCCTTCTGCATGCAAGAGATATCCTCAATGGAATATTCTTGCAACTGATAGTACATTGTCCCATCATCTAATATCAACTGGGTCTCTGACTGAACTGACATGCATGAGTTATTTATGAGAGAATATTCAGTTATCTGAAGTGCAGCAGTTATTTGCATGTATGCATTAATTAACTGAACTCACAATCTATTCCACAAACTGTTGGAACTAATCTAACTGGACTTAACTCAATTAACTGAGCTAACTAATTACAACTCATCCTGATCTCCTTAATCAAGGGATAACTTCCTCAATCAAAGGGGAAATTGTTACATGTCTTCACATAGACTTCATGTTTGATTTTCTTCAACTAATTAATTCAAGATGAATTAATTAATTATTTTTCAAACATTTTCTAAAATCAAATTCGAATTTTAATTCTTAATTTTAGTTCAAGGACTAACTAAAATTGGAATGTATCCCGAAATGCTATTTATATCAATGTTACTTTTAGCACTTCTATATTTAGCATTTCTTGTTTCTATTTTCAACACTCCCTCTCAACAAGAAAGGGATTATCTATCACCCCAATCCTGTCTCTGTGGAACTCGAACTTTCATTTTGACAATGCCTTAGTCAAAATATCACCATCCTATTCCTCGGTTGAAACATACAACAACAACATGATCCTCTTCACCACACAGTTTTGAAGATCATGATATTGGATATCGATGTGCTTAGACCTGTCATGAAATACTGGATTCTCAGAGATTTTGATACAACTCTGACTATCACAATAGATCACAGTTGGATCCATCCTCTGACCAAACAATCCAACTAGAATCTTCCGCATCCAAATGGCCTCACATGCTACTTGACTAGTAGCCATGTATTCAGCCTCTGCTGAGCTAAGTGCAACTGACCTTTGTTTCCTGATGTACCAAGAAACTACAGCTGAACTAAAGTTGAAGATTCCTCCTGAAGTTCGAGTTCGATTTGATTGACTCCCTACCCAATCTGCATCTATGAAGCCCTGAAGCTTAACTCCCTCTATCCATTTGCACCACAATTCATACTGAGATGTGCCTGTAAGGTATCTTAGCACATGCTTCGTTGCCTTCCAAAACAGCTTGGTAGGATGAACCATAGCTTGACTCAGCTGGTTCTCCAAAAAGCACAAACCTGGTTGTGTGTTCACTAGATACATCAATGAACCCAAAAGTTGTTGATAAACAGTAGCAGCTACTACCTCACCTGAAGTAGGATCCTCCTTCCTCCAGTTACCAGCTAGAGGAGTCTGCATGGGCTTGCACTTCTCGATGTGGAATCGCCTAAGTATCTCATTGGCATACTTGCCTTGAGACACAAACACTTCCCCATCCTTCTGCCACACTTCCATGCCTAGAAAGTAGTGCATAAGACCCATGTCTTTCATCTTGAACTCTCTTACTAGTTCCTCCTTGCAAGACTTGATCAACTGATCATCACCTTTCAATATCAAATCATCAACATAAATAACAATGATCAATGGCCTACCTTCTACCATGATGTGGTAAAGGTTCGCATCTACTTTACTCTTTGTGAAGACCAACCCGGTGAAATAGTTGCCAATCCTAGTGTACCAAACACGAGGTGCTTACTTCAGCCCATACAAAGCTCTCTTGAGTCGACACACATGTGACTCACGATCAAAGGTCTAAAATCCTTTCGGCTGCTCAATGTACACCTCTTTCTCAATCTTCCCATTGAGGAACACAGTCTTCACATCCATATGATGGATCTTCCAACCCATCTAAGCTGATAGTGCCAACATCGATCTGATAGATGAGTACCTTGCTACAGGAGTAAAAGTATCATCGTAGTTGATCCCCTCGACCTGTGAGAAGCCACAGGAAATAAACCTTGCCTTATATTTCTCAACACTACCATCAGCTACCTGCTTTACCTTGTAAAGCCATCGGCAACTCACCACTGACTTGTCCTCCAGTCTTGGGACAGCATCCCAAACATAGTTCTAAACGATGGAGTCGTACTCCTCCACCATTGCATCAATCGAGACTAGTTGCTACACTGCTTCCTCAAAAGAAGAAGGTTCAGTCTCTACACACTCCCCAACCAAGGCCATGTAACCAGTGTACCACTCGAGTGACCTGCTCTATCTGCGCTGAGAAGATGGTTGTCCCACATTCTCTCTCGCATCTAGCATCAACCTGTCAACTTCCCTTGAGTGTTTCCGCCCATCTCTGTAAGACTCTACATGAGTGGATGTATCCACTCCCAGATCCTCTGCATGTGGCTGCTCTGCATTAGTCTAAGGCTCCTCCTCCTTATGAACTAAAAGTTGGTCCTCTACATGCAACTTGAGCTCCCTCTCAAGTGATAATTGCATGGCTTTCTTCTCGTCGAACTTCAAATCTCTGTGTACCACTTTCTCTGACTGGTAGGCAAGAACACCCGATAGTTGTGGGGAGTATCAATGTACCCCACAAGTATCCCCAACTCAGCTGTTGGATCTAACTTCTTCCCGGCATCTTTGATCACATGGTAGTAAACCGATGATCCAAAGATCCTGAAGTGACTGACATCTGGCCTCTTCCTGGAAAAGGCCTGCACTAGTGTCTTCATTCCTTCATTCCTAGTATACAATGTGGGCTTTTATTCTGCAAGTATACTGTTGTTTTGCATACCTCATCCCACAAATGAAGTGGTAAGCTTTGGTCATGCAACATCGCCTAAGCTGCTCCCACAATCGATCTATTCTTCCTTTCAGCCACCCCATTCTGCTGTGGGTTATGGGGGTGCCGTCAACTCCCATTTCATTCGTTCTACTACACAAAATTCCTTAAACTGTTGGGAGAATACTCTCCACCATTGTCACTACACAAGGCCCTTATTTTCTTTCCAGATTCTTTCTCTGCCAAGGATTTGAACTCACAAAACCTTGAGAAGGTTTGATCCTTCTTCTGCATGAAGTAGATCCAACATCTACGAGAAAAATCATCAATAAAAATAACATAGTACCTTTGTTTAGTGATGGAGGCTGTAGATAATGGTCCACATTTGTATGAAATCGCTCCAAGATTACGCCAGCTCTACTATCTCGATCCTAAAAGGAAGATTTTGCATACTTACCCAAGGTACAACCTTTGCATGTATCCATTTGCTCCAGTTTTCCCTTGGGAAGTACAGTAGAAATCTGTTGCATGGTCTTCAAGGCCCCATGGTGCAAGTGGCCCAATCTTCTATGCCATGGCTTGCCAACATCTTGGCTCTACACCAACTCTACTTTGGAACTCAATGCAGCACAGTCATCTACCTCTAGCTTGTAGAGATTCTTTACTCGAATCCCAATCCTCTTGGTATGTCCAGTGTCGATATGCCTCTGGAATGCCTTTCCTTTACTAAAGACTACATCATAGCCTTTGTCTTCCAGCATAGCGACAAACATAAGATTCTTCTTCAGACCAAGCACATACTTTACATCAGTCGGGGTGAGAGGAGCTCCATGCTCCCTCTGAAACACAACCGTACCTTCACATGAAACACGGTACTTTCCATCATCGCCCATCTCGATGTGCATCTGGAGGTCCTTCTCCTCCAAGCTACTAAAAAGATTCTTGTCACCGATCGTGTGGAATGAAGCTCTGCTATCCAAGTACCAAACACACCCCACGATCGATGAAACCATACATGTGATGAGGGTGAAATCCAATTCAAACTGTGAGGCCAGTGCCTCACCATCTGATCCCTTCGAGGATCCCTTCTTGGATTTCTTCTGTGGACAATTCGTAGCATAATGGCCCACCTCATGACAATGGAAGCATCTCACTTTCAATTTGTCAATCTTCTTCCCACCATGGGAAGAACTAGATTTGGAATGGGATGCCTTCACTTTCCCTTTCCTCACCTTACTTGTTAAGGCTAGATTTTCTTCATCATCTTGCTTTGATGAAGATCCATCTTTGGTGCTTCTCCTTATCTCCTCCTGCATCAGATCCAACCAAAGTCGTTCCCAATCTGGAAGTTTCTCTCTTCCATTTACCAAGTCTTGGTAGCTATGCCAGCTCTTAGGAAGACCAAGGAGAGGAAGACTCACCTTGTTATCATCAGCTGTCGTGATCCCTACACTTCCAAGCTCATCCCTGCAGGTGGTGAGCTTATTCATATATGTAGAGAACGTGTCGCCCTTTTCACACTTGATTTTCTGAAGCTTGTCTTTCAGCGCCAGCTTCCTCTAATCATTGTTGTTCTAATATAGATCCTTCAATGTTTTCCACATTGAAAATGGTGTCTCCTTCCCATGGAGACTCCAAACTATGTGGTCTCGAACTCCCTCCAGAAGAATCCTCCTCTATCTAGTCACACATTTCTTCCATTCCGCCAATTCTTGGGCATTAGCTGCTACTGTCTTGGGGACTTCTTGATCAATGGAGTCCTTCAAACCATTGTCCTTTAATACCACTTCCATGCAATCCTTCCAAACTATATAATTCGAGCTGCCATTAAGGGCATACTCGAGTCTCAAACCGTTGAACTCCATAGGTGAAATTTGAGATGTGATAAGAATTCAAATTCTATAATCAGGGACTTCAACCTCCAAAATTCTCCCTTCTTTGTATATTGTTCTTCGCTTTGATCGCCTTTGCTCCGATACCATCTAGAAATTCCCGCTATAGATCACCTGATAATGCAATATACTAAAGCAAAAATACTAGATCTACTTCTACAAACAAACTTGCAGAAGCTTAATCAATTTTGAGCAAGATCAAATAGAACACATATAATAGATGAAGAAGAAACAAGCACGAACACAGAAGAATACTCTGCGGAAATCCTCAGCTAAAAACCCCAATCTATGTATTATCATACAAGTGGAAATATGTACGTATTACACAAAGCTTTAGCTCACAAGCTATCCAGCTCTCAGTACAATCCCTCAATGTTGCTCATGGACTAAATAGACACAACATATGCCTTCCTCCAGTCCTCCAAGCCTCCTATTTCCTTGCGCAGTTTCTCCTGGGTCCTCTGTTGGAAATAATACTGAGAGGGGGGGTGAATCAATATTATCTGATCAATTACTTTCTTTTTTAGACCCAGAACATATACACTACTTTGGTTTGATGAACCCACGTATATACGCAAATTCAGATAAGGAAACCTGTGTATATAATGCAGATTTACAATTACTTTACTCTACAGATGTTGATCATTAAGTTATGCATATAAACAATTACCAGCAACATTAAAACAGATCAGTAGACAACC
>APFE030367531.1:0-27617 GCA_000404065.3 Pinus taeda
CCGAGAAAAAAATTTTTGGACCCTATATTAGGTTGGGCGAACCTACCTATGGTTTTCGGTCCATGGTTTTGGACGCGATGGTTTTCGGTCCATGGTATTGGATGCTTCGGCATGTATAAATATGTATTGTAACATTGAAAGGAATATAATGAAAAATCAAGCTGGTAGTCTCGGTTTTGAGATCCAGTGGGAAATCTCTGTGTATATGTGTTTTATGTGTTATGCTCTCGCATTTTTATTTTTCCTGTGATTTAGAATTCGTATGCAGGTAATTTCTGTACGGGGTTAAAACCTACATCGCAAATGCCTATTTAACACATAATTCGCTAGAGAATCAGTTAATGTCTTAAGATTTCTGGAAATATGTTGATATTGAATGTGTTCAAAATGTCTTTCCAAAATAGGAACTCTAAGGAATATACGAAAAATTGTTGGATTTAGGACAGTATAAATGTTTGTTAGTTGTAGTACAACGAGTTACGAGTCCAGCCTAACGATGATTCGACAAATTCCAAGTGAAATGGCATCAGAGAGTAGTTCAATCAACGCACTATACTCAACGATATTGTTCGTCGATCGACTGATACAAATCCCTCGAAAACTCACTAACTCGCCACTTGGAGCAAAAATGGCCCATGCTGTAGAAGAAAAATTCTACATACTACGAATAGCACCATCAGTGTAACCAACAAAAGGTTCCGAAGACTCCGACATCTGCAAAAAATGTAAAGCGGATTACTAACCAGATAAAAATGTCTAAAAGACACACACACACACACATGTAATGAAAGCATATATACAATGAGTTTTACTACACTTAATCAAGCATAGTAATGTTTAAGGTACAACCCATTTCGGGGCTGTGACAATGGAATCCCATCACAATATACTTACTTGCAGGCTCCTTTCGCCAAAACATGCTTGACAACATAAGGACCCATTCACATTGGTTCGAATTTCCCTGCTCCAAGCTTAACAGCGTCCTGATCGTAAAGCAAGACTAGGTCTCCTTCTGAGAAGATACAACGCTTGACATTTCTATCATATTGCGCCTTAATGCGTTTCTTATACACTTCGTTAGCCAATGCGGAATCATGATGGGTTTCATCCAGATGGATTAATTCCAAGAAATGCGCTTCTTCTTCAGAAGTGTCAAGTAACAGGTCAATCGCGAGTTTCAGTGATGAAATTTCACATTGTATCGGTAAAATTGCTTCCAAACTATACACAAACTGAAAGGGTGTAAATCCAATTGCATTTCTCAACAAGGTTCAATATGCCCACAAGGCAGAGTATAGGATTAAGTGCCAGTTTCTTTTATGAACCCCTATCATTCTTTGCAACATCCGCTTCAAGACCTTGTTGATGGCCTCAAATTGTCCATTCGCTTGCGGGTAATATGGGGTAGAACTATCATGTGACAATCCTAACTTAGCAGTCAACTCAGCCATCATGTGATTGTGAAAATGTGACCCATGATCTATAACTATGGCTTGTGGTACACCAAACTGGGCAACCACATGGTTAAAAAAGAAAAGAGCATCTTTTTCGCCACTGTTTTTCAATGTTGGCATCGCCTCAGCCCATTTAGTAAAATAGTCAATGGCGACTATAATATACCCATGCCCCCCGACCGAGGTGGGGTTACATGTCATAAATTCAATGCCCCATTTGATGAATGGGCCAACAACAATGACTCGATGCAATGGTGCAAGTGGTAATCTAGTTTTTCGGTCATATATCTAGCATGCATGACAACTTCTGACAGCAATAATACAATCTTTAAATATAGTTGGCCAGAAGTAACCAACATGAAGAATCCTTTGTGCGGTTGCATATCCAGACAAGTTTCCACCACATGCACCTGAATGGCAATCATTTAATGCTTTCTCGGCCTCCTCATGCATGAGGCACCTCTGTAAAACCGTATCGATACCACGACGGTAAAGTGTGTTGCAAATGATCAGATAATCTTTGGCTTGGTAACGAATACGTCGTTGTTGCGAGCAATAAGTATCTTGCCGGAAATTTTGGGTTTGGAGATAAATCAGTATATCTCCATACCAGGCGTCAAATGACAAAATTAGAAATAGAGACTCATCCAAAATTGATGGTTCAGATGTTGATTTGATGGAAGTCGAGGGAAGGTCACATAGTAACTCAGCGAAAACTAGAGATTTCTTTGACTTAGACTTGATGAATTCTAAATCAAATTCCTGTAAAATAACTATCCATTTCGAATATTTTCCCCCCAGCAATTGACATGACAGAATGTATGTCATAGGGTTGCAATTTAAAGTGACAGTTGTTTTCCGTAACAGGATATTATGGCGAAATCTTTGAACAGCTTGCACAGCTGCCAAAGCTAGTTTTTTGAAAGAAGAGTACTTACTTTCTGTATCGTTGAGATTATGACTCAAGTAATAAATAGGATGTTCAATCTCGTTTTCTTCTCGGACTAAAACCATGCCAATGGTTGTATCTGCAGCGGCGAGATACAGGTAATAGTCATTTTGGTAATTTGGGGAGTACATTAATGAAGCTCTAAGCAGGGTATCTTTAAGAGCATCAAAGGAATCTTGCGCAACCTAATCCTAATGAAAGGGTATCTCCTTTTTCAAAAGATGTGTAAAACCTTTAGCCATTTCAGCGCAATTAGGAATGAACGTCCTCTGAAAATTGGATTTCCCTTGAAGTCTCTGTAACTGTAAAAGATTTGAAGGTGGAGGAAAATCCAAAATCGCCTAAACCTTTAATGGATCGAGTCGAATCCCTTCTCGAGACACTGAAAATCCAAGCAAGCGACCACAACCAACACAAAACACACACTTGTGTGGATTGAGTCGAATCTTGTAGTGTCAGCATCGTAAAAATATTGCTCTCAAATGTTGTGGGTGATCAATCCGCTTCGTGAATAAGCAAGTAAATCGTCAAGGTAAGGTTGAACAATGTGCTTGATGTCATGGAACGGATAATTCATTTCCCTCTTAAATGTGGCCCCAACGTTCTTCAAACCAAATGGGAGTTTCCTATAGGTGAATGTGCCCCATGGACAAATAAAATGTGTTCTCGATCAGTCATGTGGGCATATATTGATTTGATTGTAGCCGGAAAATCCATCCATAAATGAGAATATTTCGCATCCAACACTTTCGTCAATAATCTAGTTGATAAAAGGTGTAGGATAATTGTCCTTTGGACATGCCTGATTTACATCCCTATAATCGACGCACACTCGTATTTTTCCTTGTTTTTTCATGACAAGAACAATGTTGGAAACCTAGTCAGTAAGAGGAATAGGGTAAATGAAACCAGCCCACAAAAGTTTTTCAACTTCTACTTTAATTGCAACAACTTTCTTTGGATGAATAGGTCGAAACCGTTGTCGAACTGGCTTGACATTATGGTGCATTTTGATTTCATGTTCAACAATACTAGAGTCAATGCTTGGCATCTCCTCATAAGACCATGCAAAAATATCTCTAAATTCACGAAAAAGAGCATGGTAATTATCAAATTCCAATGGAGAACTAGATTTGCTGACATGAATGTTCTCTACAATATTAGGCTTGGTCGAAATATTAATAGAAATCGTTTCTTCAATATTTGACAGATTTCGCTCAGATTCGATCGTGTCTATGTAAACTGAATTCGATAAGAAATCAACGACTGATGGGTGGTTTAATTCATTTGAATAATCTTCGATGTCATCTAGAATATGGGAACGATGATGATAATCTTCCCATGGTTCCCTTCCTATCATCATTGATTGGATGATTCGTTCATCCGTAGAATGTATACGTGAAAAAGGATCCGAAGAGGTACCATATTCTAACGACCTATCTACCCATACAATTGTTGAATGCGGATTTGGGTTTGTCGCACAAGCCCGAAAGATTGATTGCTATGATGATTCAATGGGGCTTAACGGCATCACCTCAATATTACTATCAACTTCAACTTTGTTGGTAATCCTCCTTAAATCAGATGAGGTGGAGGAAATCATGTTGCAAGTCTCTACTCTTGCCACTTCCTCCAAATCAGATGGTGAAGGTAGGGTAAAAGAACCCATTAGGGAAGGATCTTTAAAGAGACCTACTACAACACTTTGAAGTGACAGTGGGGGTCCGTGTACCAACGGAATGCTTCCCGTATCCTGTGAACTATTGGCAAAGAAGGCTAACTGATCAATGACTATGATTCCACCCTTAAAAGGGAATGAAATAGTATGAAAGTACGTGGAAACCACAACAACCATAGCATATACCCAACGCCTTCCCAATAAAATGTTGTAATCGAGGGGTCTGTTAACTACCTCAACTTCAACATTAATTGTTTTTCCACCAAGTTCAATTTGCAAGTTACTAAAAATCCCACATGGAGTATATGTTCTTCCATCAAAATCTTTCAACGTGGTTGGTGATCGTGACAATGGTGGTGAACCAAGTGTTTTCCAGAAGATCATGGACATAATGCAAGTAGATGCCTTCTCATCAATAATAGTTCGGTGAACATTCTTATTGAGAGCTTTTACTTGGATTAGGAAAGCTAATTGTGCCAGTAACTGTGGTGTATATCCCGCATGGTTAAAAACCACAAGGTTTGAATCCGTAGGATCTATTCCGCCTATTGCTGACAGTAAAGACTACTTCTGGGAGGGACAGTTGTGCAACACCTCGAGTGTCGACATAGCAGAAGGTGATTGAGCAAGATCTTCCACTATGTTATAATTTTGAGCTACTCGAGCCCGAGTGTTGAATGTCAAGTTGTGCACAACTCCCTTTCGTGGTTTTATTGTCAATTCAGGTACAATGGGTGGAACAACTTTAGATGAAGTCGAAGTCAAAGGATTAGGTTGATCAGTGGCCTGATTATTCAATGATGACGACGGATTTCCATAATATTTGTTTCTTGATGACACCAAAACTTCATTTTGTGGCTTTTTGATGGATAACATGAGTACTTGGGATGTGGAAGCATGGTCTGTTGCAACCAAATGTGTCTCTAGGGTTGGAAACGAATCGGTCAACACTGCCGATGTATTTGAAGTCTTTAAAAGTTTAAAGACCTCAGAGCGGTGTGGAAAATCTCTTGTAAAATGCTTGTCATTACATATCATACATGGATAACGAGGTTTCCTTGCCAAGGTAGAGGAATCATATTATTTCTCTGGAGGGGAATTTTCTTGTTTCTTTTTGTTTTTCCCCTTTTTCTTGCTCCCTGGTTTCTTTGGATTTTTGCCTTTGTCAGATGACACGTCATTAATCTTGGAGGCAAGAGTATATTCTGATGCATTGGTAGTTTGATTGGAAACAACAAGAGTTTGACCAGATGGTCTTCCTGTTGTTTGCGTGCTCGAAGAACCGATCACACCATTGTCGGCATGAGAGTCCGTACTCGATTGTGGAGGAGGGGGAATAGTAAAAGCTGGTCAAGGTGCATTGGGAATTTTGTCATAAAGCATGCCGAATTGTGTGTAAATCAAATCCAAGTATTAGGCACGAGCAATAACTTGCTTTTCTGTGACAACTCCACTTTTTGCCACATCCTCGGTGATTGATGGCAACAAGGTTTTTATGAACTACTCAGCTAAAAGATGATCAGGAACATATGTCTTAATCGTTCGACGACAATGCCACCACTCATGAATATGATATGATATAGGGGTAGCAGTAGTCTGTTTAAAGTTGGTTAGGAGTTCCATTCCAGTCTTGTATTTGGTAAGTAACTGGAAGTGTGTCAAAAATGTAGTGGCTAATGTGGTGAAATTATCGAAAGAATCTCTTGGTAATTCAATGTACCATTTAGTAGTTGGACCAGTAAGTGTTCTTTGGAAAAGACGAAATCTGACCGAATCATCATTTAAGGAGTTTGATGAACACCACAAATGAAGGGTCATGACATGATTTGATGGGTCATCTCCAGGATTTCCGTTAAATTTCGAAATGTCATATGGTAACTTATGTGGAATTATCGGCCACCAAGGCGCATATACGATTGGATCATTAGTGAGCCGATTTAAATCTAGTAATTCTAAAGTTGCTTCAAACGGATACTGTAAACAACTGAATTACAATCTATGAACACAAATAGAGTCTACAAGGATGTCTTAGGAGGTGGATAAGATACTAGGAAAGAGGATTATTCCCCAGCGGAGTCGCCAATTTTTTTTGGAGAATTTAGCATCTATGGATAAATACTAATTCACTAGACAAGTAGTTGTGCCTAGAACAACAGTTTAAAGTTTTTTAGACTTTCCCTATAAGAAATAGATAAGAAGAGAGGATAGAAGGCCTACCTGTAGTTCCACTTTCCCCTCGTCTCCCTTGTATCGATTCTGTCACTCCTTCCCATACTTAATCTGCTTGAAAAGTACCATGTCAACACAATAGAAGACGAAAATCGATCAAAGCATACGATCCATTGAATATAAATGAAAGGAATCAAAAGCAATTCATACATATAAGCATTATGAACGAACACAAATATGGAAAAGGGTTCAAACACTTTATTAGATATAATAAGGAATTACAACCATCAGTGCTTGATTCAAAGTCATTACTCCAACTTGGATCCCATCCACATCACATCAAAAGCAAGACAAGCTTGTGGCATCACATCATTTGCTCCAAAGTCAAGTCTCATAGCTGCATTATCTCCTTACAATTCAACATAATTTAGCCCTTGATCAGTTAGATGAGTGGTCAATTTATAGGAAGATGAAGGAGGTTTTGTCATTAATGGTGACATTGAATGGCCTTCCATACTTAGAATTAGTTCCATGGAGGAAGAGATGAGAGGATAGGATGATCCTTAACTCATCCTCATCCATTTTCAAGCTCATAGGAGTTGATAAGACAGGGAAACTTCTAGATGACTCCACAAGATAAGAATATTCCCAAACCCTATGTGAATTTCGCTCATTCTCTCCCAGCGTAGGTGAAAGGAAGCCTAAGTGCTCTGCAGAGCACTCTGGCAGTGGACTCAACTGCTCTGCAGTGCACCTTCATAAGGGCTTACCTGCGTTGGTCCCTCTAGAGGCAATTTCTGGATGTATTCAAGTCATGAAACTATCTGGGAAGGAGGAATTCAAAGGGTTGACTTGTTTAGGGCATGAAACAACTGATTTTAGGGTTTGGTGAGTCCTAAATCACTGATCTGAATGTTGGGATTTGATGTTCCTAAATGGATCTGTAACAAACCCACCCGAATATCAGCACAAGCCCAAGTTTTATTATGGGGAAAAGGGGTCCATGAAGAAAGATAAATTAATATTGTGATTCGAATTTATGGATTTCAAGCTATGTCACTACAACTGCCAAAATTTGTTATAGATAGATATTTTGTTGCTACAATTTGTAGGCAATACCATTCATGGCTACTTTTATTTGAATGCAAAAAGAAAAAACAATTTATTTTTTTGTGATTTACTATTGGAGAAGTCACTATAAAGAATGTGACTCACATTGCAAAGCTTGCATAGTGTTTATATTCTTTTAACTTAAGTGAAGTTGAAGTTATTCAAGGCTTTGATCTAGAATCCATATTTTCTGGACACCTAGCTACTATTAAGTACATCAATGTTTTTACAAGAATTGCAAAAGAAAGTAAGGAGAGTCACACTACCCCATACAAAAATCAAGATCTGGTAATGGATATGAAGGAAATTGTTGAAAAAGTTGACGTCAATAGAGAAGGAAGATACAAGTAGAGAGACTCAAACCCTACACAACAACCTTCACCTTGCACACTTTGTACTGGCCTGAGTTCATATTTTAGTCAAAGGAAGAGAAAGGATATCTCAAGTGGAAGACTAAATATTAATGGGCTATCAAGTAGTAGAGATGAGGAAGAGCCACCTTTGAGATTCACTCTCGAGAGAGTGAACATGATTAAATCAACCAAAGCCAAAAGTTCCAAAACACAAGTATCGAATAATTTGTGGATGTGGAATTTGATAGCACTAGACCACATGATTGGGTTAATGCTTATTTAGCAAAAAATCAATGAACCAATTGTTGAGGAAATCATCACTTTCAATGACCGCCTTGTCACATTGCAAAATGCAAGTGATGACAAAAGTAGCAAAAAGTTGAAAATAAAAGAGTAAAGGTTCATAATAAAAAGGTTATTAATTAAGTAAAACCAAATGTTGATGTGTGTTGGGTTGGAGCCACGGGGCTCCTAAAGTTGCATCAAACTACGGGTGAGGAACTGGCATAGTCTATTAGTAAACAAGAAGCAGAAAAATTGAGGTTGAAATAAAGAATAAAAGAGCTAGAAGAAGCTCTAAATATGTTTCCTTTGTTTATGACTCCATTGGCAAGACAAGCTCCACTATTGGAAATTTCCACCCTAGTGCACCCCATAGATTTAAGAAAGTGGCCAACCTCCTTAATGGAGTAATATATTGTTAGTAAAATAAATAAAATATTGAAAATGATTGAGATGCATGCGAAACAACTTTCCATATGAGGTATTTAACATAGAGAATTAGATCATTTGTGAACTAGATTAAAAATTATCTTTAGTTGGACAGGAATTTTGTAGATAATGATTTATCTAATTTTAGTCGAAAGGTTGATTCACTCTCTAATATAGAGAGAAAATAAAAATATCACCTAACAACTAGCTGAATAAAGTAGGTCAAAACTAGATGGTGTGCAAAAATCAATATACTGGAGGAAATCAATTGTGAATGTAACAATATAAATGACAGAAGAGGTGATGGCTTTTTCAAGGCGCTAAAAATTGTTGAAGATCCGCACAGTCCATGCATCACAAATGAATCGGGATTAATTTTGAAACAGATGTTAATCATTGAATTGGACAGTCCAAAACAATCAATGGGAGCAAAGTTTGATAATATAACTAATTTTATTGAATATAAAATTAGCAAATGGTTAATTGCTTTTGTTGATGTTAATGAAGATTAGTTTGCCTTGGTTGTGCAATTGTAGGAAGAGGCTTGGGAAATTGAGGAGGATATATTCAATGAACAGTTCAAAATGGATATTACAGCCCTTGTGATGAAAGATTATAGTCAAAATTGGCTAGATAAATCTGTCCAAGAAATCATGAATCTGAAAGATAGTTGACACTTCAATAATCACGGTCTATTATTTCACATGTTGTGAGTATTCTTAAATATTGGAACATTTGCTTTTCTTCTTTCCAATGTTTGATCATTTAGGTTTCTTGATTATGTTATCATGACTTAAGACAATTCATGGATGCAGTTTCTTACTTTTCTTCTAGGTACCTTCTTCACATTATGGTTCACAGGAACCAAATCCTAGTCCGCGTTGGGATGAACGCACTTACTTTTGCGATTACATATCAAGATTTTGATGAGTTCTTTAGGCATCAAACATTAATGACTACATCAAAAACATTGTACTTCATTTAATATCTAAATGTCAGTTTAATTACATTATGGTTTCTATCCACACATGCCTTCCCTTCAACACATGCCTTTCTTTCAGAGATAAATAATATTTTATTACATGTACTTAATGTATTGACTACAACTTTATTATTTATCATTTTCATGCAAGTTTATTATTTATTTTGATCTTGAGCATAATGAAATATTTGAAACTACATCTTATGACTTTCACTTTGCAACTATTTTCCAAAATGCAATGGTGGATAGTTAAGGAGGGAATGTGCGAGAACGACATAGTGAGTGAATGTTAGGCTAAGGTGGCAAAACATTCTTATTGCCGATCTAAGCAACCTTCGGGATAAAAAAATGTTGATCGTCTTCAACTCTAGTTCTAGTGCTTTAGTGGCAATGATGTTTTGTTCTTTTGTTATTTGATTACTCTCACTAGTACAAAATGGCTAATTAGTTACTAAAAAGGCGACTAAAATTTGCATATGAATGACCCTTTTTCAATTGGTGATCAATAGTGGTTAGTTTATAGTATCTTATAACGTGACCAATTTTTAGTCGTATTTAGCTTAATCATTAATTGGTTGCCTCAATTTTATTGTCTAGAAGTATATTTAGTCATTAATTTAGAGATTGATTTAGTCATTGATTTAGCCATTAATTGTCATGATTAATGACCAAATACACAACAAAATATATTACTACATGATCACACGAGAAAACCAATTAATAGCAAAAATAATGACCAAAACGTTGGTCTTGTTATATGATACTATAAATTAGCTACTAATAGTCACATATATGTTAATTTTAGTCATCGTTTGAAACCAATTAATGCCCAAAGAAATATGACTAAATTTTGGTCGTGTTATAAGATATTGTAAATTAGCTACTAATAGTTGTATATATGAAAAATTTAGTCGTCATTTGTAATCACAAATTTATCATTTATAGTTGTCTTTTATCTCTTTTTGGTAGTTTCATATTAATTATATAAATGCCTAATTTAGTATATATTCATTTCATTTACTTTCATTAAAAATCACTATAAACAACTAACTTAGTCGTCATTTCATGGTGGGTTCAATATTTTCCAAATTAAGAATAAATAAATGTTTACAATGAGAGACATATCCAGCATTATCCGTGCATTAATAATAATGCATAGCAAAAGAAAAAAGGAACTTTATAAAAAGACATAGACCTCATGTAAAAATGTGTCGCTCTCATGTATACTTATGTTTTGTTTAGATATGTAAACCAAATAAAGATTAAAATTTTAAGAAAATATGATTCATTCCCAATGACACCCAATTTATCATAGAAGCGAAGATGTATGTTACAAGCCTTTGCACACTAAGATCAAATGGCTTCAAAAGGCCTCCTCGAGCACCAATGTAGAAATGATAGCACCAAACTTTCAAAATGTAAAGCAGTGTAAAAGATGCCCATGCTAACAGAAAAGTTTAAAACTTGAAGAAATGATTCATGCATGCAAGCATCCAATTACATAAACTTAGATGTATGCATTAAAAAGCCTCAAGCAGAACCAATATAAAAATAATACCAACAAATTTTCAAATGTATAGCAATATGGGGAAGATATTCTATTAGGTCCCTATACTACTAGTTTAACCCCTTATTGTTATTAGTGCAACCCCCTTATTATATTTTTGTGCCCATGTAGTCCTCATATTGTTATTATTGTGCCCCTATAGAAGCCCACTATTGTTATTGTTGTGCCCTTACATTAATATTGTTATGTCGGCTCTGATTATATTATGAACCCTTAGACTCCTATATATAGAAAGGAGGTCTTGTCATTTGTATCATCCCAGAACTATTCATTTGTGTAATGTAAAGGAGGTTGCCCCCTCGAAGAGGCTTATTTTGAAGGTGTTGATCTCTCTTTTCTATCTTTTCGTGAGATGGTTTCATAACATTTGGTACCAGAGCTTTGGATTCCAAGGTTTTTCTACTCCAAATAGGTCATCATGGAATCTTCGCTATAACTTTTTTTTTGCGATGTTTCAAAAGCTAAAAAGAAAACCCATTTGAGTTGAAATCATTCTAAACCTTGGGTCTGAATTTCAGATATTGTCTCGCTATATTTTCATAGATATGATCTGAGGAAGTTAGGGTTTTTGGAAACTCCCGAATTACATTCCAAACAGGTGACCTTGGGAAAATCGTCATAACTTTCTCTGCAAGCATC
The DNA here is from genome assembly GCA_000404065.3 of Pinus taeda. Taxonomy (NCBI): domain Eukaryota; kingdom Viridiplantae; phylum Streptophyta; class Pinopsida; order Pinales; family Pinaceae; genus Pinus; species Pinus taeda. The sequence goes on from APFE030367531.1 coordinate 11,613, forward strand.
AGATTGAAATTTCATAAGAAGTTGCAGAAAGATGATGGACTGTAGTTTTTTTGTATCTTTTTCAGATCCGAAGATCGAAACAGTGACACGTGGCACGTCATACAAGTCCTATCTACTGAAAACTTATATAATCAAGTCATCTTGGGAGATTGGGCATAACTCTTTCTTGGGGAATCCAATTTTGATCATACTAGTGGCATTCGAAAGAGAACTCGAAGGGTTATCACATATCGAAATTTCAGAACTTAAAGATCTGAAATTACATAGTTACAGTCATTTCAATATCAAGCTCCTAAAACCAAGAAAAAGCGATATGAGGAAGTTTGATGGCAAGGATCTGGTAAACTAGATACTACAGATGGAGCAATATTTTGATCTACATGAGGTGCAACTGTTACAAAAGGTACGTATTGCATCTTTATATTTAGAACTGAATCAATTTTTATGGTATAAAGGGATTTGTTCTCATAAAACACTTGTCACGTGGTCAATTATCACGGAGGAAATGATAGCACATTATGAGGATACAAAGAGCAACACCTTCTTTAGCCAATTGATAAATCTCAAACAAAAGGGTTCAATGGAAGAGCACATTGAGAACTTCCAAAAATTGAATATAAGGGTAAATGGTATTCTAGAGAAGCAAAGGATTGATGTCTTCATAGGGACTTTAAAGGATAACATTCAACATGAGGTTCGTCTTTGGGAACCTGATTCATCGGAGAAGGCATTCAGGTTGGCAAGAAAAATTGAAAGTGAAATTATGGAAACAAGGAATCCTACCACTCACAACTATAAATAAGGAAGTGATTTTTCTCCTAGCCTTCCACAATCTACAAGGTTTACACCACAACAATTGGAAGAGAAAAGAGAAAAAAGGGCTTTGTTACATTGGTGATAGGAAATACACTAAAGGTCATATAAGTGTGCTGAGAAAAAATTATTTTACATAGTTTGTGAAGAGGAGGAAGAAAATGATCAAGAAACTTCGAAAGAAGTGGATATACACCAGGAACCAACCCTAGAGAAAGAAGAAATGAATCCGACCATACCTTGTACTGCATTGGCAGGAATTACCACTCCTCGAACTTTCAAGATAGAAGGACATATCAAGAAGAAAAAGGTTCAAGAAGTGAAAGATCACATCGAGCATGAAGAAATGAATCCAGTCATATCTTGTAATGCATTGGCAGAAATTACCACACCTCAAACTCTCAAGATAGAAGGACATATCAAGAAGAAAAAGGTTCAAGGAGTGAAAGATCACATCAAGCATCAACAACAAGTTCTCCAACTTTTAAAGGATAACTCCATTTTGGTGCAGAATCGAATGAAACAACAAGCAGATCAACATTGCTAATGAAAGAAGTTTTGATGTAGACAATTGGGTATTTTAACGGCTACAACCATACAAAAAGATGTCCCTCAAGGAAGTTATTTATGAGAAGGAAATGTTGGCAATACTACATGCACTTAAGAAATGGCGACCTTACCTAATGGGAAGACACTTCAAGGTAAAAATGGATCATGATAGTCTTAAATACTTTTTAGAACAAAGATTATCTTCATAAGAACAAAAAAAATGGGTCACAAATATGTTGGGTTATGAATTTGAAATCATCTACAAAAAATGGAAGCAAAATGTTGTTGCATATGCACTCTCATGAAAGGATGAGGATGTGGAAGCATGTATTTGTGCCATTTCTATTATCCAACTAGATTGGATAAACGAAGCAAGGGATGAATGGAAGAATGACGAAGATGTGTGGCCACTCATTCAAAAGTTGCAGAAGATCCTAGTCCAAATAATATTACTGGAACTTGACGAGGAAGGAAAAATCATATTGGAACATGAAGCAGTCACAGAAACAAGAACCCGACAACTACGAAATCGATCAATTTTAGAGTATCTCATCAAGTGGAAGAACTTACCCGCTGAAGATTCCATATGGGAGAATGATAATTTTATACAGAAGCATCCATAACTACTCAAGTGTTGAGGACAACACTTTTTGAAGGGGAGGGGCATGTTAGGTCCCTATACTACTAGTTTAACCCCTTACTATTTTAGTGCAACCCCCTTATTATATTTTTGTGCCCATGTAGTCCCCATATTTTTATTATTGTGCCCATAGAAGCCCACTATTGTTATTGTTGTGCCTTTACATTATTATTGTTATGTTGACTCTGATTATATTATGACCCCTTATACTCCTATATATAGAAATGAGGTCTTGTCATTTGTATCATCCAAGAACTATTCATTTGTGTAATGTAAAGGAGGTTGCGCCCTCGAAGAGGCTTATTTTGAAAGCGTTGATCTCTCTTTTCTATCTTTTTGTGAGCTGGTTTCCTAACATATTCATTTTATCTACTAAAAAGAGAAAGCATCCAATAATAACCCAAAATTTTAGTGAAATACACACGCATCCCCTTTTTACTCAAAAAAAAAAACTTTTGCTCCTTATAGACTAAAAAAAATTGCTTTTACAATTTAAGAAAGCTCCATGGGTGTCTCATACATTTTATTTGAATTATAAATTAAACAAATGATTATTTGAATTATAAATTAAACAAATGATGTTATTTATAAGGGTCTCTCCTTAGCTATGCATGAACAATGCAACAACTTTTTCCTTTAGATGTATTTCTTGCTCGTCTTACCATTTCACACAAAAAAGTCATGTGAGGAGGCTATAGATCATAATATTACCATGAAAACTCTAGTAATTTTCCAAACCCGGTACTTCAACTAAAACACTATCCATGTCACTTGCCTTATTAAAATAAAGGCATGTGGGATGGTTACATATCATCATATTTGCATCTAGCTATTTTTCAGCTCACAACTTCAAATGGAAGACATTGAATATCATTCAAATAACCACTGGACTATATTTGATAAGATACAGAAGATTATTATGATTGTTTACAATCACATGAATTGAAAGGACCGTCCCAATACAAAACATTCTTGGGAAGGTTCCTAATTACATTATTCTTAAGACCTACTTTTGTCTGCATTGCCTCCACTCCAAAATGTTGTATTTTCTTTATTGCATTTCATCTCAATATCTTCCCTTTTGATTGCAGAGTTTCCAAACCCATGCTTCAATAACTGCCAGACAAAATCCACTCATTTTTCCATGCAAGGAACAAATTTTTAGCCTTGAAACTCAAACTGTATTCATGTGCACACTACATTTCAGTATATTATCAAAAAATGCCCTGGAATATATCACCTTGAGACTAATGCACAGGAAAGATAAACATCTCTCTCAATCGTTGGGCGTGGCTTGTGATGGTAATAATGAAGAAATTCAAGAGAACCAAACATCTTGCATGTTTTTCCATTTTCAGACTTTCTTTGGATTACCAGTGTAGCCCCTCCAAAGAAAATTTCAACGTTGACATTCAGATTTTTTTCTATAGGCACTATTTGCAACTCGCTTTCGTCCACATAACTATCCAGGAAAAAAAATAAAGTAGTTCCAAACTATAGCATAAATAATAAACAATCATGCAGTCAGTAATGATATCCTTTGACATCACATACAAGAAATTGCAAAGCTGGAAAACATCCTATGAAATAAACCAATTACATAATAGAAGAAACCACAAACCTGCTGTTGTACTCATAAAAGTCATCTAAATCATTATCTTCTTCTTCATCTCCATCTTCATAGTGTAATTTGCAGTGGTTTTTGGAGGTCATATGCTTCTTAACAACTTCTAGATTTAGAAATGGTTTTCATTTCTCATTGCAATACAAACACATAAAATTATTGGTCACCTGTGATGGCAGAGAAAAAGCACTCGATTCTAAGTATTTTGAATAATTTTGCAAAAATGTAAACTTGAAAAAGAAATATATATATATATATATATTCTTCTAAAATACCTTGAGGCCAAGGTAACTTAGTAATCCACGAGGATCTTTCAAATATCCAACATTAGGAATAAAAAATCCTTGCATCTTGTGAATATGCTCTACAAAACACTTAATGGTCCTGAAATTAGATATGAAGCAGCAGTTGGCATCTCACTCTATCTTCTCTGTTATCGACTGAAAATTGCCTCCAACATTTCCTAAACTTGATTCATTAACATCCTAACTCTTCATAGATTCTGATGCTACACTAGCCATGCCATAGGTCTCAACCGCCTTCTATTCTTCACTGCTTTCATATTTTTCTCATTTATCTTCATTCAAAGAAGAATAAGATTTGCTGACAAGAGATGAATTGTTTATTGCATGTTCTAGTAGTGTCTTAATGACAGTAATGCCGACACTCTGAGAATCTGGCGTTTCAGAAGCACACGGAATGTCAGTCTTTGACTTAAGATGTTGAGCATGTGCCTTGACACTTATGTATTATTTTCCACAAAACGAGCAGCAATACAACATTTGGTTTCTTTCCAACCTCTTATGTTCCTCTTGCAGTGTTTCTTGGAACAATAGTTGGAGGCAGTGTAGTCCCTTTCGGCAAAATTTAATAGATGGATAATATATAAGTTTGAGATAGATAATTATTATTATCCAATTTTAATAGATGGATAATATATAAGTTTGAGATAGATAATTATTATTATCCAATTTTAAGGTCACGGCTAAGCCATATACCAAATTAGTGTATGAGACCCCCTTGTTTGTGGGACAATAAACTCATTTTCGCACAATGATTTGACTACTAAGTCTATGAAGGCATACATACTCTACCCCCTCTAGTTTTGATCTTATGAGCTCCTAGAAAGAAACACATGCTCTTAACCATTAGACCCACTCAAGCTATATAACCTTAGATAATACATAAGACGATATTGATGCAGAGCTTCTAGTCTAAAAATAATATCACACCAACATCAATACCAAATATATGCAATCAACTACAAACTTTCTTAAAAAAGACCATCAGGCCATGGGTTCAATACAGGGACCTCTTGCAACATTGATACATTTTGGCCTGCTAAAAATGTCACATTCCCATTATATTTACTTATGGTTGTTGCTCCAACAAATGGATTAAAGCGAGCATCGCCATTTCCGGATCTGAGAAATGGAGTGTAACAGCTTGTTGAAGGATCGCGTAGAAATTTGTCAGGATCACAAATGTGATGTACGAAAAGGACAGGACAGAAAAAATCACTTTCGCCTTAAGGTAGTAATGAAAATCACAAAATTCAGTCATATATTATTTTACAAAATTTGCATAGGAATAGCAACACAAAGGGTAGTTAAAGAAAAAGCATAGTGTTCAGTACAAAAGGTGCATTATAAAAGAAATTGAAAGGGACAGTATATGTAGAAATGTGTAGAATAAATTTTCAGAGCCTAAACCAATTCGATGCAAAAATTATTCGAGCTATCTGCTTTTAAACAAAGCAAAGTTTTGTGGAAGAAAAAATGCATTCTCTTTAGAGATTTTTGTTAATAGAATTATTGTTTCATTTATTAGGTTATGTAAGGTAGGAAAATAAACTTTGCTATGTCCAGTGGGATCAATGCATTGACTACAATCCTATAACATACCAAACCTAACCAATGACTCTCTGTTGATGCTACTTAACCAAAGAGACTGGATACCACCACTAAAAGTTTCAAAAGTGATAGGCCCGTCAAGGAAGGAAAGTGCAAGCCATAGAAATGACAGAATAACTTTGTAGAAATAATTTATGATTACGAATAACATGCATCCCTATTTCTATTATTTGATTATTAGCAGTTGTACGTACATGTAGTTTTTTTTTCATTGACCTATTTTAAACATTTATTGGAAGCTTTCTCCTTAAAAATTGAGACTTCTGACAATGTGCTTTTATATCAATGCCATTTCCATATGCCAGAAACAAGGAAATGTGAGAAATACCACAGGGCCTAGTTGTTGAGAAGCATCAAGTGGGGTGGATAAGGAAAGTTCATAAGAATGGTATTGGCAACCCATAATCTGAGGCATTAATGTAACACTTGCAATATTTGGAGCAGTTTCAACAAGTGAATAATGAGGGTCCAATTGTACTACTAGATCTTGCTTGGATGGATCAGATTGAGAAACCCCATTTTTTGTGATTGAATTTGTAATGTCAATACAAGGAGACAAGTTATGATCTTCACTGAGAGATGTTTGTTCATGGTGTTCACTTGGAGACTCGGGACTTGGGTCTGACGTCCTGCAAGAATTCCCCATTATGAACATTTTTAGTTTATTTCAATCAAGATGAAATAAAATGCCTCAATTTAACTGACTCAACATTTTCATAAAAAAGGTATTAACCTTGAATAATGTTCTTCATTTGAATCCTCTATTTTTGGGATGTCTCAGAAAGTGGAGTGGAGCTCTTGTCACTATCACCCTTGCCAGACTTTGTGCGTAAAGTATTTCCAAAGAATGCTCCAAAGATTCCAAAACTGAGCCCTATAAAAGCAACTTCAGGAACTTGAAGATGATTCAGAATGATTAGATGTTGATCATTTCAAACATTTAGTGTTCCAATTCTTCCTACAACTTGGTAGCTCCATCATCCACATATATAGCATTGGGTGGTGATAGAGATGATGCACTTATTTCAGCAACACTTGCACTACTTGTGCTACTATTACTTACGCCAGGATTCTACTGTTAATTACGTTAAGATTCATAGATGTAGTAAGCTGGTTAGGGGGATTTCACTTCCACTCTATGTTAGGCCCAATTGCTAAATAGGAAAGACAAAAATTGTCACCAAAAAATGGTATACCCAAGCAATGCACTTGTTATGATTTAAAATTCCCTTTGTAAGTACTAAATCAATTAATGTACAACACCTTGCACCCTAATTCAAAATATCAACAATTTTTATATCTAAGCTAACACTAGCAGGAAAAATTAATGCCGCCTCCAACAAGTCATCAGTTGCCACTATAGGGCACAATACAAAGGATTGAAGCAGAATGTGCAGTAGATTTTTCTTGCAAAATTCGTTGAATTGAAATTATGTGTGTGTTAGTTGTAGTACATTATGCATAGATAGACGATACAGACTATCAATCTAATAAACACAAAGAATTCTTGTATAAGTCAGGTTGAAGAATTCAGAGTGAGATCACTCCAGTGCCTTTGTTTTAAGGTATATGGAAAAAGTTTAGATCGAGACCAAATGATAAATCCATAGCACCCAAATGCATTAGAAACATGAAAGAGGTATATATGTTTTCCATTTAGAAATCAAAGTAGGGATTTTATGAAAGATTTGAGAGGTTGAATGGATTATCATACCATGAGGCAAAAGTATATGGGAAGATCAAGAAAAAACATGCAGATGATGCATGTTTCATGCTATGATTTTAAGATTTCAATTTCTTGCGGAGAAACTTTAATGATCATTGTGGAACAAAAGAGAATATACAATATCGATTACTTAGATTGCCACAATTCATTGACTGGAATGGGGATTATCATACTCAATCCAAATAAGATGAGATATTCATATTGATAAAGCAGAGGTTTTTTCAGCATCCTTTGATAACAATAAAAAATTTAATTACACAAAAAGATCCCTGATTCATCATACTAATTTGTCTCAAATAGAGAATGGAAACGAGAGTTCCCAGACATCTAGTCAATCCTGTAAATTCTAACTTAATCCCCAAAATGCATAAAATAGAGCCTTGAATGAATTCATTTGACCTGCCCAGCCAACACCATAGCATAACCATGTGACCAAACAGTGTAGATTTTAGAGTTATATATTATTGTGACATGCCCTACTTACAATTAAACCATGTGACCAAAGTCACCAAACAAGCATGACATGAAACAACAAGGGAAATAAAAATGAATAAATGGCAATCGGTAGAGCCCAATTGCATAGTCTATAAATAAAAGTATCACCTAGATACTTGTTAGCATCAAGGCTTTCACTCACATCAAAAAGGGAGAATGTAGGCCCCTGCAATCACACCATGCATATAACTCCTCCAAAATTGTCAAAACAAAACAATTAGAAAAACTACCATCTTGCTCAGATTGAGACCTATAAGCAAACTAAATAGACCTACCCAAAGCTTAGTCACTTTATTTATCCCTTGGTCTGAATTGGAATTAGAATTGGGTGGAAACTTCCTATTGAGGATACAAAAAATTGGCAGGTAACAGTATGAGTTTCCACAAGCAAAGAAAACATGAGATAGTCATTGGCCAGTATACAACTAGACCATTTCATGAAATCTAGCGAGATGTTTCTTTTGTACACAATTCCATAAGTGTCTCTAGGATGAGTCTCAAACTGAGGATCAACCTTTCGTTGTGCCTGACTACCAAGACCAGATCTATGTTTTGTAACTTATGCTTGTACATGCTCTACAATCTCGGTGCCATCCTTGCCAAGTCCCAGAACCAATCCATATAATTACAGGATCAAGATTTAGGAGACAACCAACCAGGGTTAAAAAAGAAATTAATGCATGTTGTGCACTCAAAAATCAGTCTCACATACCAAGGCTTCTTTCGAACCCATGTTTCTCAACATGTGATTCCCCACATTACTTCCATCAATAATTTTATCAGAGGTGATGACTTCATAAATTTGAGCTTCACCTCCTGGCAGCACTAAGCCAGATGTCACTCTGCCAACAGCTAGGGGAAAGGGCATGTCAAAGCCTTTTCCTCTACTTCTGAAACCTGAAAATAATGGAATTTCTCGATATGGAAAATTGCAAAAGCCATATCTTACAGTTACATTTCTATGCAACAACCAAAACTCTCACAAGGAATGATATAATGATAAAAGTGTAAATTGCATTTCTGGTGAGTTAAAAGTGAGACTATGGTAATATGACATTTTAGTAAATATACAATCACATTTCTATGTGCTAAAGCAAAAGAAACTCTCAATGGATGATACAATAAAGGAACTGCGGATTACATTTCTGGTGAGATAGACGTGCAAAAACGGTAGTATAACATGAAAAAAAGTCTTCTAGAACTTGTAATATAATAAACCTAAGAAAAAACTAATTTCTAAAATACATACTAACGCTAAGAAACATTGATAAAATATCAAAATACAAGCAATTAAATCTTATTTTTCTCTGCATACTCTAAGTCTAATAGACTGTCTGCAACAGATGATGATCCATAAAGACTATGCATTTATGTTGCTCTATCTCTATAACCGTATTGAGGAGTTTCAGAAAACATATGTTTTGTTCGAGTCATTGGTCCATAAGAGCCTAATGCAGATGCATTTGTCTTGAATGGAGTTGACTTTGTACTAGCCTCAGGGACCACACTTGGTCCAACCATTGATGATCTAGATACTATTGCTCCAGTAGATCCTAAAAAGTTTACATTTGTTCTCACCACTCCTCTTGTTGATTCTTTAATCACATCCCTTATTATACCACCAACACTATTACTAACAAACAGAGGCTTTGGCTTTACTGCACTATCAGATGGAGCATAATTACCACCAAATGGATTCCTGCTCCACGTCCTAGATATGACAATCCCTTATTAGCTTCTTTTGCATTTACCGTGTTAGACTTAAATTTTGGAGCACTTACACCTTTACCAAACATATTTTCTTCTTTATTATTATTATTATTATGCTTCTCATGAAGAGGTAGGTAATGTTGCCAGAGAGGAATCATCATCTAGGGCATATTTGCATTATTAGTATTATTATGCTTCTCATATGAAGAGGTAGATAATTTTGCTAGAGAGGAATCATCATCTTGGACAATCCGAGCAGCCTTCTCTTCATGAATACATTACTTCCACATTGTCAACATAGTGTTCATTTTCTTCTTACTAACCAATATATTTCCTTTAGAGGCCAACTTAATTTCTTTTAATTTTTCCTTCTCTTTCTTTGTATTTGTCTGTGTAACAGCTGCAGCAGCCTGGACAACATCTACTAAAGAGGATTTTTTATCTTAAGCTTCATTTTTAACAGTGATTTTTGCAACCAGAGCTTAAATGACCACTTTTCAATGATTAGTTTCCCCCTCTCTAATCTTGCTTGATGTCTTATTTGTGTCACTAGCTTGATCCACATAAGGCATATATTGTTGTGTCTCTTGGTCATAGGAATACCAGGTGCCATTTTTAGCATCATAATAGAGCCCTACATGATTGGCTAAACAATTAAGGTAAGGAACAAAGGACTAGTGTTTGGTGTTTCAACTTGCAAGTCTCATCTACAATAAGCATGTGCCAAACTACACAACTAGTGCTTAATGATAATATCTAACATATGAAGGGCATGAACTCGTGAAAAAAGCCTAGCAAAAGAAGGGTAATATGAGACAAAATAAATGGATACCAATATGACCATAAGATTTAAACCCAGATGCTTCATCCTGGACAAACCCAGATTGAGGAATCTTGCCTCCTTCAGAAGGTTAAACATTTGCACCCGTCATTTTGCCTTCAATGTGTTTTTTATCATCCAGGTTGTACTCCTTAGGTGCCCATCCAACAAAGTCATATTGCAAAAAGAAATAAATGAACAATGTAAAAATAATGATACTTTAGATTATGGAGGTATAATTTGGTACAATTTCCTAGCAACCAGTTTCTTATTTAGTAATGTATTGTGTCAAGCAATAGCACCTATCAACTTATGCACATTACAAAGAGAATTAGTTTGTTGTCTTGAAATCCAGTGCAATAAGATTCTACAGCAAAGCAAAAAAAAAAAAAATCTTGAAAGCTTAAATGATGTTCAAAAAACAAGAATATAATAGCAAACCTGATGTGAAAAGGTTGCAGCTTCAATTGCAGCATTGCAAGGCTTCTAGACTGAGAAGTACCAGTAGAGGAGTTTGGTACCATGAATACTATTTTCATACGCAACCCTCAAGACTTGACCATTCCTTTCCAAATTTTTTCCATTAGTTTCCTCCAATGCCTTTGTTGCTTCTTTCACCTAGAAGGATACTCATCCATATAAAAACAAACTATGCATATGAAAAAGGAAAATTAGCAACAAAGAATGGGAATTAACTTTGGAGATTTCATAAATAAATGTATGAAAATCCATACCGAATGAAAAGGTACAAATGAAAATCCCCTTGAAACATGAGTAATTTTTTCATAAACAAGTTGAAGGTCCGTTGTAGCGGCTACAACCACCCTCCAAAATTTTGCCTTAGCTTCATTTTGGAGCCTCCCTACCAACCTTTCATAGTAGCATGTCTTGTCTTGTCAAGTACACAAGCTTCAATGATTTTCTTGCAGAATGACAGCTTGTCCATCAAATCTTGTTGCATCCCCCTCACAGGCTCTTTCACCAAACTTGGCCTAGCTGCAAGATGAGCAGCTCCCTCAAGAAATTGTGCAATTCTGGAGGGAAAACATTCTTCCCTCCAAAAATTGCGCAATTCTGTCTGGCATCCTGCTAGGCTCCAGAATTGCACAATTCTACCTGTCAATGTTCACTGAGAAAATTGCGCAATTCCTCCCAGCAGGGCTGCTCATCCCAAAAATTGTGCAATCCATCTGGGCAGCCATCCCAACTCCCTCCCAAAAATGCACATTTTTTCCTCCTAGCTGAGCAGATTGTTGCATGTGCAGTTGAGTTCACCGGTTCCCTCGAGGATCGAGCAAACTTGATTTGCATGCATGGGCTACTCCTCCCAAGGCAGCATGCAATTCAGGGATCTATTTTTAGTAGCTGGAGGTTACATGCAAGGATCATCTCAGAAGCCTCTCGCCAAGTGTTAATTTTCCTAGATTTGTGGCATACACGTCACAACCTCAATCTTATCAAAACTCATCAACTGGACGTTGCAGAGCTCATTCCTCACATCGACCTAGCACCTTTGGCATCCCACATTGCATCTTGGAGTCGTTAGGACATTCAGCTCAAATGTCTTCGGGTAAGCATGCTGCTCATGACTTGCGCTGCATTTCTGGCGCTTTTTGTGTTTTGCTTCGTATGAATGTTGTCTACTTGATTTCAGTGAACGCTTGCTGTCGTTTGGATGCATACTAGCTTATACTAGCATTGTTTCAGTTTTCTTTGCATCTCACTACTGTTGCATGCTTGACATTGATTTGCATGGAGGGTCGTCGTTGCGGCAACTCAATTCACACACGTGCATTCTTTCCAGTTTTTTGAATCTTGCTCTTGTTGTTTGCATGAATGATCATTCACTTTTGTTTTCACTCATCTCATCATGCACCCACACTTCTCATGTTTTCAGTCGCCCGTCAGCCGGAATGGCTGCCTTGGCCGAAACCATGCCTTGCCCAGCTAGAAATGCACATTTCTGGAAGTGAAGGCTCTGCTTTCCCTCCAGAAATTACGCAAGTCTAGCCAAATACTGACCTCCAGGCTTGCATTGCGCAATTCTTGGAGGCGGTGTCCTCTTGGCCCCAGAAACTGTGCAATGTAGTTTGTTGGTTGCATGCCACTGCTGACTGAAATTTTGTAGTTTCAATCCTCAGCAGCCCAAGCTGGACTATGCATTTCGCAATTCTAGTAGTCAGTCAGCCTCTTGACAGCTTGGATTGTGCCTTGAACAGTTTTGGTAGTCAGTCTCCCGACCTCCCAGCGGAAATTGCGCAACCTTCATGATCAATCACACAGATATGTTGCAAGTCAGTTCTCAAGTTCGTTTTGGTTTTCGACTGACATATTGCTTGCCATGAGTGTTGCCATGTCTCTAGGTATCGCAGGTGTTCATCTGCCTCTCAGCCGCACAGGTACAATGGTTTCAAGAGAGCAGAGTCAAAGACACCGTTCAGAGCACGCTTGGGGATGCAATCGATCAAGTGTCTATGAACTTGCCTACCCACAAAGACATCAAGTTGTTTGTAGACAAGGACCTCAAGATATGACGACAGTAGCATCATAGCAAGCAGCACCATCAACAGCAATTGAAGGCAGCATACCGAATGCAATGAACGCAAGAGGAAGGTTGTTGGCAACACAAAGGCAAAACAAAGTTGCAAGCTCAAGCAAATCCACTTGTGATGAAAGCAACTTTGGAGACTTAGGCTATGAGGTGACAACGTGACATGAAGATCGCACGAAGGCAAAGAATGGAACAAAGAAGGAGTTGAATGTGCTGAAGCATCAAATCAAAGGAGAATAGGAGCTACATAGACGAGAGAATGAGTTGTAGTAGGAACAGGTACAACAGGGAGCGCAACATGCCCTCACAGATGAAACTGCGCTCGTACAAGTTATAGATCCATCCCAGCAGCTGCCACGGAGCAGACAAGGTGAGTAGTGTTGTTCATCGCATGCAAGGGAATTTAGCAACATGCATGCCATTGTGCGCACGCATGCGATCCCACCCTTTTGGCACACTCACTGAAGCGAAGACAAGAAGCAAGTCTAATTGGAGCTGAACATGTATTTTGACAAGTCAATGCACATGGCCACTAGCACATTGTTGGAGATCAACGCAGACTCTATGTATCAACATGTTGTCGGTCGAGTGGCACCCAGGACGACCATGAGCATGCTATCAGACAAGTGGGACGGAGGAGCCATATTAGTGTCCCAGATGCAACAGAGGCAAGAGTTCGCTTCAACAAGATGTCACCATTGAGCGCATGGACACCATCACGAACGACCAAGCTTGGCATCAGTTTGCCACCATCGACCATCACAAGGATGTCAAAGAGTTTGGTCTCACCAAAATGGTCTGAGTGTTAATGATATCTTGCATGGCTTGCTCAAGCCATTTTGTCTCACATGGGTACATGTGCATTGTAATGTAACGTCTTGTCAAGTGTAAGTTCAAGTGTCGATAGTTGGATGTAATAGTCATAGAATAGATGAAGATTCATGAGGGTAGATGAACTATCACAAAGGGGAATGTCAAGGGTCACCCCGCCCTTTGCTATAAATAGTCCCTCATAACTCATTGTAAGGGCTTTTGGTCAGCCAAGCTTCCGACAGGACTATCTTAGAGAGAGCTTGGACAATATTGTAATGAGCCTTGGCTTCTCCACTGAGCAGATCTAGGTACATCTCTTTGGAGGAGCAGGCAATTGTGGCTATAACGTTCCGTTGTCGAAACTATGGTTGGACATGGATGTATTGTATGACTGGAACTTACACTTCTTAATATAACAAGAGCCAGCACATTTCATGCATATGTTGTATTGTATTTCAGCTATCTGTTTACTCTAAACTATATATGTATTTGTTTGCTTACGCATGCATGTATAGCTATTTCTATGTATGTGTGTATGAATCATTTTGAAATGTGTTGTTGGTTTAACCATCACTTTGAATTGCTAGCTAACTTGCCTTCCATGTTGTGATGCATCCTTGCTCGTGTGTTCCCTTCTTAACTCTGTGCTATCACAAGTTTCTAAGGGGTGCACTCATCTCAACCCCCGTGTTATGCTCTTAACCTGCAAATGATACCCAAATACAGAATATGCGAAGAAAAGAGACCCAGAACATAGAATATGCGAAGAAAAGATACCCAGAACACAGAATAGCAATGATTTTATTATTCAGAGAGTAATGTTCACTTGCCTCTTCGAGGGGGCAACCTCCAATAGAGCAGCGCTCGATTACAAAATAAGACACGATGCTCCTCGCAGGGAGTTTCTATCCTTTATATATGACTCCTACGTGCAATGCCACGGGCCAATACCGCGTATTACTAATACCATCTATCTAATACTACGGCCCATTGGCAACTAACTGTGGTTTCGTTATTAATTGTGGATTAACCACTTACAATTATTAATATGGGCTTTATTGACTCTTGACTATGACGTGGTCTCATTACATAGATAAGGGGGTTAGGGTGGGACCCTAACATGCCCACCCCCTTAAGACTAGCCTTGTCCTCAAGGCTGAAGCTGCGGAAACTGCCGCAGAATAGTGGTTGGTTCCCAAGTTGCATCTTTTGGAGAGGTGTCTTTCCATTTGACGAGGACTTCCTTAATCATGCGGCCACGCAGTTGCTTGACTCCTGTGTCGAGGACTTGTTCCGGTTGAAGCCAGATGGATCCTTCTTCGTCCAATTCCAGGAGACTAGTATGAATTCTGCAATTGTTCCCAATCACTTTCTTGAGGCATGAGACATGAAAAACTGGATGGATTTTTGCAGTAGGTGGCAAGGCCAACTTTTACGCCACTTCTCCAATCCGTTGAAGTACTTGATAGGGTCCGTAGAATTTGGGAGAGAGTTTCTGACATCCCTTGTCTTTGAGTGATGTTTGCTTGTATGGTTGGAGCCGTAAAAAGACCTAATCCCCTTCTTGCAAGTGCCGCTCTAAGCGATGCTGGTCTACCTGTTGCTTCATGCGGTTCTGAGCTTGATGAAGATTCTCTCGAAGATGGGCGAGCATAGTTGCGCGGTGTTGTAGGAGTTGATCCACTACTTGGACTTTTGAGCAGCCCTTGAGATAAGAAGTAGGTGAAGGCGGGAGTTGACCATATACTGCTTCATAGGGAGTCATTTTGGTGGTGGCATGATAGTTGGTGTTATACCACCATTCTACCAGAGGAAGCCACTGTACCCACAGGTGTTGTTTTCCTGAAGTAAAACACCTAAGGTAGGTTTCTAGACATTTGTTGACGGCTTCAGTTTGACCATCTATTTGCGGATGGTAGGAAGTACTGAGTTTTAGTTGAGTGCCTTGGATTCTGAAGAGTTCCTGCCAAAAATTTCTGGTGAAGATTGGGTCGCGGTCAGACACAATAGAAATAGGCATGCCATGTGGTGAGCTCCAGTATTGTAGCAATAATGCTACAACTCCTGAGGCTTCCTGTCTCTTATTTTATCAACCCGGTTGTTCGTACAAACTTGGAAGCGACGGTGCTATATGCACAAGTACTAGCTCTTGTCGCAGCTGTCACTTGGTGAGCTGGCACAAGTCCGCTAGGGCTCAAGCCAACTTCTATAGGCTCACAGAAGAAGCTTTATCAATGATGGACGAAAGCTAGCTCAAAGGAGACTAATCTACTTGACAAAAATGAACTGAAAGCAAATCAAAGCATGTAAGCCTAGGAAACCTTAATTTGACTAGTCTAACTTCTATAATG
>APFE030367540.1:0-13318 GCA_000404065.3 Pinus taeda
CTAAAATACAATAAACTAAAAAAATAAAAATAACGAATAACTAAAAGAATAATGAAAATGAATGCACTTGGACCACCAAAATGAAAAATATACTCCATAAACAAATCACTAAAAAACAAAAACCATGTAATACTCTGAAGAGAGAAAAAAAAAAAAGTTGGTTCTTGCCATCCCACCCACAATAGCAACAAAACCAAGTAATACTCTGTAGAGAGAAAAAAAAAAGTTGGTTCTTGCCATCCCACCCACAATAGCTTTATTTTCGGGATTTTCTTTACAAAGTTATAAGAATGGATTAAATCCATGAAGGACACATGCTGAAAGATGAAGGGTTTGAAAAGAAATATCAAGACCTACTTTGTCACATTTTTTTTTTTTATTCATATGGAAAATAGAGTATTTGCCCAGGTCAGCGCCTTCGGTTACTTCCAAAGTTTATAAATTAAGGCGTTCATTCTACTTCTCAATTCTGCACAAATGATCATAGATACATAGATCCAATTAAAGTTTTGGCCACAAATAGAGTAAAATGTGTAATCATCCATATAAATATATTTTTTTGCAAGAAAATTTCCAATGCATGAATAGAGTGTGCCTTCAACTCTAGCTTCCCAACTAAAGAATTGCGATATTAAATGTCAGCAGGAATTAGAATTAATACATTCTTACAGTGCTGAGACTTTTGTTTGTACTGTAAAACCAACCTTGAGATGATCACCTCCTCACATTAATTAGTAATAACGAAGAGCCCATATTAGATGGAAAGTTTGAATTGTTTATGGTGTTCAAAGATGTAAAGCACCATAGATGTTATAAGAATATTAGTAAGCTTTGGTAGAAATCATGATCATGATAGATTCTTAGATTCTTTCCTCTTGTTAGGGTTGATCAAAATATTTTACTTTTTCTTGGTTACTGATGTAATCCTGTCTTCGGTGCCGGAAAAAAAATCAGGCTGGGAGGAGTTCAAATTTTATAAGAAACCATTCTAAGCCTGTGGGTGAGCCATCAGGTTTGTTTTGTAATGGGTTGGATGTTAACAATGGCCTACATTGGATACAGAAAAATGGAAAGTTATCTAGTTGTGTGCATTAAAAAAACCAAGTATAATTTTTTTGCCCATGAAGCTTCCTAGTGCTCAATACTTCACATAAGGATCTATATAACAAGGGAACATAGTTTCAAGGCCTTCAAACGTAAACTGAAAATGTAAGGGAACATAGTTTCAAGACCTTCAAACGTAAACTGAAAATGTAAGGGAACATAGTTTCAAGACCTTCAAACGTAAACTGAAAATGTTTTGTTGACACTGACAATTCTTATGGGATTATTGGGATAGGGCTACAATACACAGTTTTATTTATAACATGAAGATAAGTTAAATGTTTTGTTGACAACCCCAATTTTTTTAGGGGAGTATTGGGATATGGTTATGATACACTGTTTTATTTATAGCATGAAGATAAGTTTTTATTTAAATTTTGGTCAAAATTTTAGAAAGATTGTTGCAATTGCAGATTATAATTATCTAGATTTTATAATTTCAGTACTTTAGAGATTTTTTTAAGATACTTAATTGGTTTATGCATTCATAAATGTAATTTAAAAAAAAATGGAAAATTTCTTTTCTTTTGTGACTAGTGGAATTGACAACTGGACTGTCTTGTACTTGGGTGACATAGGGTTACATGGGGTTGATTCCATCTTCTACCACTATAATCACTAGGATGGTTACATGGTGTTGATTCCACCTGCTACCACTATAATCACTAGGACTGACATGGGGTTTATTCCATTTGCTACCACTAACATGGGGTCGATTCCATTTGCTACCATTATAATCACTAGTTGTAGTGGATTCCATTTGCTACCACTTTAATCACTAGGTATAAATGACTACCCCTAGTATGGACACATGTAAATTGAGGTTTGAACTAAGGATCTAGTAATATTTATAAAACATGCTTTTCTAAGTGATCTACACCTAATGGGCTAATGGAAATTACAATTACATAACCATATTCAACTCATCATAAAAAACAAAAACAAAAACAAAAAAACAAAAAACAATTAAACTTGCCCAAAATGTAGGTCTCACAAAACAAAGGTATAAAAGTTGATGCCAACTATGTTTTTTGTTTTTTGTTTTCTAAGCCTTGTACTAGACTTCATACAATAGTTACATTAGTCAAAGGCTCCAACACTGTTTACTGCTCATACAACAAGGCTGGAAGCCATTACAAGAAATACTGATTATGAACTCAACATATCACATGCATGAATTGAATTTGAGTGGGGAGGATAACAACATTTATTTCAACCAACCAAACTAAATCCAATTGACAATTATTTTTCTAAAATTTATTTACATGATTAATTAAAATACAACAAGCTTTTGTTGAATTTCAAAATTTATTTGTATGATGAATTAAAATAAAACAAACCTTTGTTGTTTTCCCAAAACTGATTTATATGATGAATTAAAATACAACCGTTCATTTTCATTTTGTTTTAAGATGTATCACTATGAAAAGTAGGAAGATAGAAAATAACTTTCAGAACCATGTTTAGTTTACCAATTTACTATATCTAGTTGCTCGAAACTTTGATATATGAAAGAAGTTTAGAGACTTATCTTTTATCACTCTCTTAGAAAAATATCATCAAAATTTATATACTATGGATAGTATTGAAAATTAATGAAAGAGTCTAATTGTTTTATTTTTTGAATTTATAAACTATTAAAATCAATTAAATCATAATCAAAATAGTAAATATACAATTAAAATAAGTTTAAAAATTGACTTATGGAGAAAGATATAATTATTTCCTCCACCATTTAAAACAATCCAATTGAAATAAATTTAAATGTTTTTAATTTTAATAAAACATAACAATAATTTTTTTGAATATTCACATTAATTATAATTCTTAAATTTAACTACCAACTTTTTAACAATTATATTTCATTTTTAATAATTTTAATACTATTAATATTTTTCACATTAAATTATCAAACTAATATATATATTAAAATAATTAAATTAAAATGTAAAACCTTTTTTTAAAATCACATTTTTCAATTTTTTTTAATAATAAATAATCTTAAGTTTTATATATGGAAGAAGTCCAAAATTAAAAATATTTATCATTGAAAATATTAAAATTTTCCATTAAATTAATATAATAGAATACAAATAACCAATATACAATATTTTTAAATAGTTTAATAATATTAAGTTTTTTTCATTAAATTATATCTTAGGAAGTTCCAAATATAAAAATATTTATCATTTAAATGTTAAAATTTTTTCAATTAATATAATAAGAATACAAATAACTAATATAATATAAATTTTTAAATAGTTTAAAAATGGTTTATTTTATATTTAAAAAAATTAACAAATATTATTTTTAGGATTTAAATAAAATCTTAACCGTTATTATCTTTTAAATTTAATATAATTAAAAATTTATGTATATATTTTTTAGATTTACATTTAATATAATTAAAATTATGTATATATTTGTTAAATTAAATTAGCACATTAATAAATTTAAAGACTTTACTTAAGAGATAATTAGTATGTTGAAACTTTAGATGCAAAAAATATGATGAAATTTTTAATGAAATAATGACATATATAGAAATTTGGGGTGTTAAGTTGCAAGTATTCTATGTGCTTGATATATGGATTTTAAAAGTCAAGAGCAATCTACTCAATTGCTATTTATAGTCGATGAAACATATAAGTGAAAGACAACATAGATACTCATTTTTTGACACATAGCTAAAGCATGCTATGTGAAACTTTATTTTTTTCAATATGTTTATAATATTGAACTTCAAATTCATTATGTCAAATATCAATATTTTAGTTAATTTGATAAAATTATTCCTATTTAGTTATCAGTAGGCATTTGGTCCAACACCCAATATCAAAAAATTAATAATGAATGCACTTAGTCTACAAAGGAAAAACACTATCCATGCAAAATCATTAAAGTGGTTGCTAGTATCACTTAATTATGCAACAACTTTAACTTAGACCAAATGAATACATTTTAACGTGACCAAATGAATACATTGTAACATATATTGCATGTAGACATATGGATAAATCCATATTGTTTATTACAAGAAGGATGTAATTGGTATGCCTCAAACATTCAATCATGTAGTACACTTAATGGATGATGTATGACCTAGTGTCCAAAAGGTGATTCAATATGTTTTTAATGTTTATGGGATTTGAAGGTATGGATGGGAATTTACATGGATCATCAAGGTCTTTTACATTGTGTCTATGTTGATCAACATATTGACAATAATTCATGCGACAAATTTGTTGTCTTTGGCGAATATATGAAATACATTAACAACATGTCTATATGATAGACAAAATATTAGCATACCCTAACTTTCTAAGATTTTTGACTATTGGTTGTTAGATAATGAGACTATTTACCACATTTTCCATTGTCCTCCATTGTAGTTATCAAGCATGATGAATGGATGATAAGGTGGTAACCAAACTTTTACACTCCATAAAATATGCTAGGTTCCGTGGTAATGCAAAATATCCTCCTATATATTTTTCCCATCTTTTGCATTTTTACCAAATCCCGACTATCCTCATTGCCATAAACCCATTTTTATTCTTAAGCCTTATCATTTGCTACTTTGTTTCATCTCATTGTAATTAGTCCTACGATCATTTGGCTACTTCAATTATTAAATTTACTTTTAATCCTCTTAATGTACTCATTATTGCTTCACAATTACCCTTACATAAACTCTTTCACCGTAAATTTAAACCCAAAGCCATTATACACATCAATTTTTTTTCCCTTAAACACCTTAGTCATACAAAAATGATATTCAACTCTTTTTTAATTCATACACTTTCATATATTTTTACCTTAACCTTGTTTTAGGCTTATACCTTCATTGTAATAATCCCTTTTTCTATTATACCTAAACTATTTCACCTAACCTTAATATATCATTCTCTTAATATATTTATAATTACCATTATAACATATACCCATATTACATTTCAAAATATACCCTTATTCATTTTATTCTCTTTAAAATTATTATATTAAACTTTTTTTTTCCTTGAATCATTTGTATTATAAATACCAATATTTGCCTATGTTAACATTCAAAATCCTGAGTACATTTACCCGACCTCATAAATCAGAATGTGATGGATTTTGACTAATTTCACTAAAGTTTCCCCTCATATTTTGATCTGAACTTCAACAGCAACGCAACAAATTACAAGTATAACCATAAATACAAAGATGCAACAAAAATAACACTTCATTTCATTAATATTAGAATCACGGAAAATTTTAAGAACCACCCTAAATTTATATGTATAATAAATGGGTTAATCCCCATGATACATAGGAAAAATGGGAGGAGATTTGATCAATAATATAATATGTATATATAATTTTTTTGGCTAATCTCTCACCAGATTATATTAACTTGTACAGTGATGGAGAATCTTTCACTGAATTATAAAATCTTGTAAGATCTTGGCAAATCTTTTACTGAATAATAAAACATTGTGAAGTCTTGGTGAATGTTTTGTTGAAGTATGAAACCATATATGATAATAAGAAAACATATTCATTAAACTGTAATATACTAACATACATGTTTGGAAAAAAGAAACATAATTTTCTCTTCCTACAAATAATGTTCCAAGTTTCAGTGGTCGTGTTTGTCAAGGTTCTTACAATACACTCTTTCATATCCTTCTATTAGTTTTGATAATATTCCACAACAAAGTTCTTGTAGGTGTTGATATTGACCATGAGTTCTGTCAAGGTAGGAGAGATTAATCTTTTCTTTACAACTTTTGTCAAGCTACCACTTTTTTCAAGTTATCAAATTTCTTTCTTATTCCATAGACTCCAACTACGAGATTAAAAAAAAACACATCAAGTTTGTTCACCCCAACAAACCAACAAGTAGCAAGTCCCAACTATATTATATAAGAAAGTATTAGGTATCCCAAAGGCTTGAAGGGGATCTAATTGAAAGAAGTGACCATTGTGAGAAGCCTTCCAATCAATATATGAATATATAAATGTAGATTTGTTATTATTTTAATTGGAAATCTTCAATTAAATAATAAAATTTAATTATGTCTCTCCTAATCTAAATTGCTTATTAGCATAATTCACTACCCTCATGCGTCTGGCATTTTTTAACAGCGTTGTAACATGTAGATTAATTTCCTTTTTGGTGAACAATATCCACCTTTTAGGAAAATATGGTGCAGTGGCTCCAACCCCTATAGATCATTAGGACAAATTAAGAATAGCACAGAAGATGAAAGGTTGTACAAACCAGCTTATTTTTCAAACAACTAATCCAACATCAGTACCTAAACTTTTTCATGAAGATATTGTATTGAGAATGTTTGAAAAATGGTGGGAAATCTTCTGCGAGGGTGATGTGGATAGAGTGATAAGGTTTCATTGTTTTGAATTTTTTTTTGTTAAATCAGAAAAACCAATATTAATGGAGATATTGGTATTTTTTACTAAATTTTGTGAAGTGACTAAATGTAGCTTTAACCATTCACCTTAAGATGTTTTTACAATATAATTTCCTAAGTCTATTTAATATCTTCATTATTATAAAAACCAACCTATATCCATCTTAACTCCACATCTATAACCATTCACCTTAAGATGTTTTTACAATATAATTTCCTAAGTCTATTTAATATCTTCATTATTATAAAAACCAACCTATATCCATCTTAACTCCACATCTACCACTCTTAAAGGGATGAAATCTATTTATCCCTCTCACCACTTGGTAGACCCATAATTAAGATGGATCTAAGATGCTTTAAATAGTCTATGCTCACATGAATACCAAGGTATTACCATGGGTCAATACCAAGGGTTATCATAATCTGGGAGATTAAAAATTACTATTAGTAATTTATAAAAATTAATAATTGATTTTTATTTTATTTTTTATTTTAACCAAGTTAAAATGTTTAACATACATTAAATTACAACATCCATTAAATTACAACATCCATTTTTAGTCTTGATCCACCAAGCCCCTAGAGGGATCAAATATTTTTTCACTCTATGCTAGTTTGCATATCACGATATTTGATCCCTCCTGGGGCTTAGTAGATCCAGAGTAAAGATGGATCTATCCTGGTTTAATTCCCCCCTTTAAATAGGCTACATTCCACGTGAATACAATGGGTCAATACCATGTGCCATTTTTATTTTTATTAATACTAATATTAGGGTTAATAATGTTTTTTGCATGGTATTAATAATAATCTAGCCCGTGGTATTTGGCCCATAGTATTTTTCCCATAGGTTTCACCTGAATATAATGCATTTACGTGAATACAATGGGTCAATACCATGTGTCATTTTTATTTTTATTAATACTAATATTAGGGTTAATAATGTTTTCTGAAAAAATGGCAAAGTCGAGAGAAGCCGCGGCGGGTTTCGTTCCTGGATCTAGGGTTCCAGACCGCCCGTATTGCGCCGTCATAGTTTCAAAAATCTCGCAAACCTGTGGTCTGATCAGGGCCCAGGTGGAAGTTTCCTCCCTCACAGTCATTTTCCTCTGGCGAGAAGCTGATCATTTGAAAGGTGAGGGTTTCTTAGTTTGGATACATAGAAAACGGGAGCAGGGGTCTATCTTTCCCTCATGGAAGCGGTGCAGTTCCAGCGTTTCTTTGCCGCTCGGATCCGGCAGATCTCCTCCAGCTTTTGGCTGGCTGCGGTGCCGTCAAGCCTGCCCCGGGTCGTTTTCCATATTTCGTGGGGGAAGAGTGATGGCGCTTTCTAGGTTTTATGTGGGTTTCTTCCCACAGATCTGGGTGCCCTTTCTTTTGTGGTCGAGTTATGGCAGAGGGTGCGATCGGTCGGTCACTGGTTTTTATGTCCTCGACGCTCCCCTTGGACCCTGGATCGGATCCGCAACGATGAAGGATTCCAACGAATCAAATCACAGACCCCCGTCAACATTGTCTTTTGACAGATCGCGCATGCAAACACCCGAGAACGCTCTCCTCAGCCTAGGAATACTTGACAGCGTCCATGGTGGTGTGCGGAGTATTCCAGATCCGATGCTCCATTTCGGTTCGCTGCGGGCTCGATCAGCAGCCCCAGGGCAAATCTTGAACGAAAAAGTTGTGGATCCAGAAAGGGAAAGGAGCTGTGATCTGTTTTCGCAGAGTTTTAAAGACCCCTCCCACGATGCAGTGCATCAAGTTTTCCTCAGAACAACAGAAGGCAGGCATTTATGCCTACAGATCTGGGGAAGCATGAGGGTTTTGGAACTCAAAGAAAAAATCCAAGACAAACTGGGTATCCCAGTTGCCTTTCAAATCTTAATTTTTTCTGGGGTTTGTATGCAGGAACATCTCTCACTCCAGCATTACAGGGTAGCCCAGGATTCAACAATCACCCTCAACCATCGTTTGCGAGGTGGGTCAAAGGGTTCTTCATCAAAACCTACAGGCACATATCATGATGCAGCCAAAGGGAAAGCTCCTCCAAAGGGGAAAGAACCTGCAGTAGTCAATACATCACCGGGGCAGTATATAGTCGATCAAATACCAGAAAGCCCCTCCATCTCGCTGGATCTTCCAGAGGTACAATGCATTTTTTCAGATGTGGAAAAAAAAGCTGTTATCTGTAGATTTTAACGGTTTTTGGCCTAAAACTGAGGCCTTGTATCAGTGGATCCACACGATCTGGACAAAAAAATGCCAGATCCACCTCTGCTCGAAGGGCTTCTTCATAGTAATATTCCATGAAGTCGAAGAAAAGGAAAAAATTCTCAATGAAGGTCCATGGTTCTGGGGCAGTGCGGGTTTATTTGTCACCCCATGGTTTCCAGATTTTGATGCAAACACCACGGTGGTATCAAGGATGCCAGTATGGGTACGGTTGCATAACCTACCTTTACACTTCTGGCACTTCAAGACCTTAACAGCTATAGGGAATACCCTTGGAAAAATGTTAAAGATTGATACAGACAGACACTTAAAAGGAATTTTTACTTTTGCTAGGATATGCATCGAGGTAGATCTCAGCCAAGGACTACCTGAAAGCATCTTCCTGAACTTT
The DNA here is from genome assembly GCA_000404065.3 of Pinus taeda. NCBI lineage: Eukaryota > Viridiplantae > Streptophyta > Pinopsida > Pinales > Pinaceae > Pinus > Pinus taeda. The sequence goes on from APFE030367540.1 coordinate 9,145, forward strand.
AACAATAATCAGTGGAAACAACCTTTGGACTATGAGAATACAGCATTCAGGTGCAGGGGATGTCAACAAACAGGCCATTTGCTCAAAGCATGTCCCAGCAAGAGCAAACCACATCAAAGGAAGCCCAGAGGATGGCAGAATTTAGATGAAGTATTAAAGAGGAGAACAGCACGAAAGAATGCTCCTTCGGTAACAGAAGAGGAAGAAACAGAGACAGAAGAGGATGATACCACCACAGAGGAAGCTGAAGCAGAAAACCAGAAGGAAAATACAGCAGCTAACAAGGATCCACAACCACATACAAATCAGGTAGAGACCCAGAATGACAAAACAGAGATGACAAGCATGGATCAGAGCATAGGAGGCAACAAACGGCAACACCATTATGATACATCAGATTCAGACAAAGAATCAGGACAGCTAAATGATTCATCTCAGTTAGTCATTGTTTCGACCGAACCCACTCTGGGTGAGTGGCGCAAGGTCGAAAAGAAAAAGGGGCGAAAAACTTGAAGCAAGAGCTTTGCTCAATGCTGGGGTATTTTTCTCCCTTTTTTCTTTCTCTCTCCTTTCTTTTCTCTTTTCTCTCTGTTCGCGTTAGTCTTCTAACGTTGCGTCTGGGTGCGTAAGCACTAGTGCCTTTGTGGCGGCTGCAGTTGAAAGTGTAACTTTTCATTATATTTTTAATAAAAGGTTACTGATTTTTTTTCTTTGGAAAAAAAAAAATAATGTTTTCTTGCATGGTATTAATAATAATCTAGCCCATGGTATTTGGCCCATAGTATTTTGCCCATAGGTTTCACCTAAATATAACGCATTTTTTGAGTGTCCTTAATTATAATGTGACTTATGGAGTAAATATAAAAAAATAAAAAAATAGATAAATAAAATTATTTATTTACCATACCTCTCGTTTATTTATATTTTTATTAATTTACCATACCCCTTTTACAAATATGGTATTTGGCCCATAAGATTCACTTAAATAAAACCTCTTTTTTGAGCCTTCATAAATAGAAAGAGGGTTATGGACTAAATATAAAAAGAGGTTTTAATTTATTTACCATACCTCTAGTTTATTTATATTTTTATTTATTTACCATACCTTTTGAGTAAGTATAAAAAGAGGTTTTATTTATTTACCATACCTCCACTTTATTTATATTTTTATTTGTTTACACTCTTGCATGTACATAAGGTGACTTATGGAGTAAATATAAAAAATGTTTTATTTATTTATCATACCTCTCATTTATTTATATTTTTATTAATTTACCATACCTCTTTTATAAATATACTATTTGGGCCATAGGATTCACTTAAATAAAACCTATTCTTGAAAATAAGGGCGAATGGAAGGTTGTAACTCCTAATTTTAAGGGCTAAATTTACTTTTTTTACCCTCTCCCTTAAAATAAGGTGGGTTAACCTCCATACCTAATTTTTTTATAAAATAAATTTGAGGTGATTTGTAAAAATGTACTATGATACAAAATATTCGACCACTAAAAATATAAAACCCCTTAATTCCCCCTAAGGGCGAAAATTTGCCCCTAAAAAACACTGAAATATGCTTACAAACATAATGGAAATAAACTAGCTCGGGCGATGGTAGCTTATCTATGAGAAGAGATGTGGTGGCTACATGCCTCTGAACTGTTTTACAATGAGGCTCAAGGGCCTATTTATTATTGAATAACAAGGGAAATCCCTAAACAACCAAAACCCTAACCCCAAGAGATGGAACACCAAGAGTTTGTGGGCCCCGTTGGGGTTAGTTGGGCAACCAACTTCCCTGGGTCGTAACTTATTCATATTATCTCCATTTGGCGCGTACAATACCTTGTTGGAAAGGTCTCTCCGAGTACTACAGGATTTGCGGCAAGCCCCAATTACTGGACTACTGCGGACCTCAAAAAAACACCATTTAGGGGGTCAAAACTGCTCTAGAAGTTTAAGATCCAAAAAACTGCTAAAAATAGTAAATGCTAAAAGAAACAGGGAAACAAATGAAACCGAATGAAGGTCTAGGTGGAATAGGAAGGTGGCCACCAATATCCACCTGGATCAGTCCTCCCTCCTTAGGAAGCAAAGGTCCCCATTGCGTGCAGAGCCTCCATGAGGTGAGGAAATTTCTGTTGAATCTGGTCCCTAGTGAACCACTTACCCTAGTGAAGGAGTTGGCCTGCTTTGACAACTCGATATAGATGGATCCTTTGTTGGTGAGTGTTCTTGATCTGTGTGTCCATGAGCTGATTAGATGTGGCTTGTTCCATGCAATTCGAGTTTAGCGCTGTTGGTGTGAGTTGTTCTACAATGTTGGATGTGTCCAACAATGGTGGAAAGTATGGCTGAAGGCGAACTACATTGAACACTTGGTGTAGACCAAGGAAAGGTTGGATGCTGAGATCGAAGTCATAGTCCCCTAAAGACTTGGTGATGGTGTATGGACCATATCGGAGCTAGTGAAGCTTGCAGTGGGGTCCAGCGAGGCACTCCTTATACAAATGTAGCCAAACTTTGTCGCCCACCTGGAACTTGTGTGACACTTGATGCTGATCATGGTGCTGCTTGTACTTAGCATTGGCTCTGTCCAATCTATCATGGACCTACTGGCGGATGTGATGAATGCGCTCAATGAAGCTGTTAGCCTTGTCGGATTCGAACTGGACTTGAGCCGAATCTGCCTGAGTAGCTACAAATGGTATAGCCACATCAATGGGACATAATGGATGAAATCCCAGCCCTACGTGAAAGGGGCTATGGCCCGTTGAGCTATGGAGATATTTGTTGTAACTGTGATGGAGATAGGGGAGGCTTTCATCCCATGTGCGCGGATGCTTCGATTTGTACATGTGCAAAATGTGTACGATCATCCTGTTGACAACCTCTGTTTGGCCATCAGTTTGGGGGTGGAACGTTGCAGACTTAGTGAGTTTGGTATCCAACATCGACCAGAGACTTAACCAAAATGAACTTAGGAATCTTCAACCCTAATCTGAGATAATGGATTGTGGGATCACAAAGTGTACCCACACTCGCTCAAAGAAGAGCTTAGCATTGGTCTATGTCGTGATACTCTTCTTGCAGGCCACCATGATGGCCATCTTAGAGAATTTGTCGAAGATCATGAAAACACAATTGTTGTTGTGCTTAGTATAAGGAAGGCCTGACATGTAATCCATGGAGATGGATTCCTAAGGTCGAATAGGAGTAGGTAGAGGAGCATATAGTCCTCGCTTCTTGATGGTTGGTTTGGTAATGGCACAAGCAGTGCATGATCTAATGTACTTCCCAACATCCCGACGAAGTTTTGGCCAAAAAAAATACTTCTGCAATACCGCCATTATTTTCTCTACTCCGAAATGTCCAGTGAACCGACTATAGTGCGCCTCCCAAATCATCTTGGCACGCTCGCTTGAAGGAACACATGTGTCCCAAGTGGCATAACAATGCATCTTGGAGGTGAAAATTTGGAATTTGCTTCCCTTCCAAGAGTGTTTGGTTTGTGCTGCGGAATTTTGGATCGCTCTTGTAAAGATGCGGCCATCCCAAAGTCTCGTGCCCACATGGTTCGGGCACAATGATCAGCACCATGAATGGTGGTCAACTGAGGCAGTCTGCAACATTATTGGTGTTGCCCTTCTCGTACTTAATGTTCAAATGGAATTGTTGCAGGTATGTGGGCCATTTATGATGGCGATCGTTATGTAACTTCCCTTGTGTCTATATGAACTGCAAGATTCAGTGGTCTGTGTGGATGACCGTTTCCTTCCCCAGAATGTAATGCTTCCATTGACAACATGCCTGCACAATGGAATACATTTACTTGTCGTAAGTAGGATACTTTCAAACTGTGTCTGAAGTGTCTCACTGTGGTAAGCCACGAGATGCCCTACTGAGTAAGAACTGCACCAATAACATAGTGAGAGACATCTGTCTCAATCTCAAATGGTTGTTGTAGGTCTAGTAATGTGAGCACTAGTGCAAAGCAAAGGCGATGCTTAAACATGAAAAATGCCTTTTGTTGGGTTTCAGACCAAAAAAACTTTGATTTCGCTCTGCCCTTGGTGACTTAACTTAAAGGCCAAGTGATATGAGAGAACCCCAACACGAACCTACAGTAGAAGTTGGCAATACCTAGAAAGATGAGGAGCTCTGTTAGAGTGGTTGG
>APFE030367557.1:10510-32283 GCA_000404065.3 Pinus taeda
TTTACTCAAACATTGGAGAGGAAGTGTTAGGAGATGAAGGCAGAGATAGATGAATTTAGAGCTAAAATGGCTATACTACAGGACAAAGGACTGCCAAGCCTAGTGACTGGCACATGACAGCTGCTGTCATATAATCAGTATATGACAAGGATCAACAATTATGTTGAAAACCAGATCACTGCATCCAGTAGCTCCACAGAAGAAGCAGGGCCTCCCTCTGGGCAATCTCTCTATGACAAGCTGGAAAATATGTTCTTTATTGAACATGAAATAAATCATCTATTCGAAGTCCCTCCAAACTTTTACAGACATACAGAGGCAGATGAAACAGTGGTAAAAATGAGGAGGCATCAGCTACCCCCAGCTGATTGGTGGCAAGCAATGCTGGAGATTTTACCCAGATAATTCCACTTTGCTTTTGCCTTTTTTGAGAAAAGTCAAAGTTTACATGTCAGCAGGCATATCAGCATACAGGTACAGCAAGCAGCCGTACAAATGACTCAGCAATGCACTAGACAGTAGGCTCAATTAACGCAAAGTTGAAGGCACAGCTACAGCCTACTTTCCAGAGCCATGAAGTCAAATCTGTCTGACAGAAAAATATCAGCTACCTCAGCATTAAATGCTATATTTATGTTGTCATTTACTTTTTGTAAGAGAGTTGGTGGTGCAATTTATTGCACAATAACTCTCTACTGAGATATTTTTACCCTATTTTTGTATATATGTCCCCTCAGATAACGCACTGAGGGTCGGTTGTAGTGTAATTCTTTCTGAAGAGCTCTGTTGTATTCTGGAGACTTTTTGATTATACAAATTGCTGATGGAGATTTCTGGTTCCAACGTTGTCTGAAGATGGATATGTAAAGCTTTGTTTTGTTGCAGAATTCCTGTGTCATTTGCTGAATCAGTAAGTTGCTCTTAACTGTGTATGTGTTCCCTGTGTATTCCATAACTCTTATGTTTTTATAATCTTAGCAAGTAGAGAAAAAGAATAGCCTAGGATTTGTTTCAAACACCCTATGCTCAATCTCTATTTCTAAATATGTTTCCTTCTGGATTAGCCATAGATATGAATTCTTAATTGCTCATGTTTGAACTTATCCCATCATAGTGAATACTGTTTAAGAATTCTTAACTGCTCTTAAGCAATACCTTCATGTTTCTTCATTTAGCATAGTGAAAGATTCTTAACTGCCTTTCACTCACTAATTTCATAATTTCATCAACAAATATGATAAATTGTTTCACATATGCCTAACTTGCTCTGCAACAACACTCTGTCTTCATAAATCCACTTTCAAAAGCACAAATACCTCAACTCCATTGCCCAATGGAACAAACTGTCCTATAATCTGTATCTCAGTTCTATCTGAATTCACCAACCCACCAAATTCAAACAAACAGTGCACCATAACTAGCGTAAAACATTCATCAACAAAGCTAAACTATAAAGAGAGAGGCCTCTCTAGTTACAGGTAGGCTAGGACCTGTAGCTAAAAGATTGGTCAGTGGTTACCTCGGCCGTATTCCCTTTAGGAAGCAGGGAACAACCTGAGTGATAACACAATCAGTATCTCAAACAATCCTGTCATGCATTCAATGACTAAGCACATACCTATCAAGTATCATTTTCTAAGGGAACAAGTGCTTGAGCAAAAGATCAAGTTGGAGTATGTTCCTTCCAAGGAACAAGTTGCTGATATACTCACCAAACCATTGCCCAGGGAAACATTTGAATACCTCAGACAGAAGTTGGGGGTTGTTGATGCATCATCGTGCTATTAAAACTTGTCTGTTGTACGCAGGTGGATACACGTACATATGTAGGTTTATGTGGGTTGAGTTCTGAGTGAAGAGAGTCCGATATGGGTCTGTCAGAGACCATCTGGCACAAGTTCAAGAGGAGGATATATTCTTCTAATAATGCATTATTGGCATTATCTTAAAAGTCCTTTGGTTTGATTTCACAGGTGTTTTTGGTGGAATGTGAGCTGGTCTGAAAGTTGATTCTGTTGTCTATAGTTGTTCTTGTCTCTATGTCATGTATTTCTTTTCATATCAAGGTCATGTAATGGCCTATTTTGGTTTCCCCACTATGCCTAGGATGAATAATGTATGTTCTGGTTTGGTATATCCCCATTTAATTGGGAGGATGAGTCAATATTGGTATCTACCCACTTGATGGGGAGATGGATGTATGGAGTCATGTTTCTTCTTGTAGAACATCTTTTTGCAGACCATGCTTACAGTTAGGGGGAGCATGAATAATACACTTCAGTAGAGCAGAGACTTTAGCATGTACTCAGAGGGAGCATGGACAGATTAGTACGCTTTGGCATATTCAAAGGGGGAGCTCTTTCAGAGATTTTAGAAGGCACTCAGGGGGAGTATGGTCAGTGGAATGGTTATCAGAGGAAGAGGATTATGGGTTCACCCTTTGTCCTTGATGTCAAAGGGGGAGAGTGATTTGGTATTGTTTCCATCAAATCCAAAGGGGGAGATTGTTGCCATTATGATGTATGTGTTGTACTTTTTGGCAACCCTCTCATAGAAGAACATCTCGCTTATACTCAACCAGATCAGTCTACAGAAGAAATAACAGGGTTACAAGACAGAGGAATTGTGGTACAGTAGTGTTATTTTCAGGTTCCACAGGTGCACCAATCAAAAGGTGCGGACATTGGCAGGTTGCACAGATGCGCAGTTCACAGAGTGTGGACATGTTCGCAGGCGTTCCAAATAAAAGGTGCGAACCTAAAATGCATGGACTTTCATGCAGAGAAAAACGTGCATCTTAAGTTTGGTCCATGATATTTAGCCCGACGTTTTTGATCCTATGGTTTTGGTCCGTGGTTTTGCATCTAAAATATTGAACCCAGGTTTTGGGTCCCTAGTATTGTTTCTCAGTGGTTTTGATCCATGGTTTGAGTAAGGCCTTGGCTATAAAAGGGAAAGGAGATCATTTGGCTAGACACAAGTGTGTTGAATATCTTAAGAATAGCAAGATCTAAAATTTTGATAATCGGTTGGGGAGTTATAGTTGAACCTAAATCAAGAAGAAACCAAAGCATTATAAGTCAGATCTGCTGATGGGCCGAGATCTCTTTGGCGCATGAATGGATATGTGAATTTGACAGTCTGGGGTATATTTGAGGACTGATAAAATGTCTATATCCGGAGGTGCGCAGGATCAGAGAAGGCACAGGTGCAGAGGTGGGCAGTACCAGTGAAGGAGCAAGTGTGGAGGTGCGCAGAGCATAGACTGTACAGGAGCGAAGCTGCGCAGGTCGCAGACAGAGAAAGTGTGGACATCCACAGGTTACTGCTAGTGAAGTTGCAGACTTTTCTTGAAGTATATTATAGCTGATTTTTTCTATTACTGCAGTGTTCTGGGTATAGACTTGGTGTCTGGTTACTAGTACTATTTGTCTGATTACAGCATTCTGAGAAGTTATTGGTTACTTGATTGATGTACATATACTTGATGATTACTTGATATTCATGGATCCAGTCTGAAAATTGATGAAACGTGGTCCCTAGAAGAAAAGAAAAGGTAGTAGCCTTCTGAGGTCAACACCTATGCACTAGTATCTTAGTTAGTACAAGAGCTAAGGGGGTTGTAGCTCCCTTCCAGTAGAAGATGGAAAATGAGAGAGGGTTGTAGCTCTCTACAGGTTGCAGCCTGCATACTGGTAAAGGACTGCACCAGTACAAAATCATTGTAAAAATAAGTTTCTAATTGAAAGAAGATAGAGACATATTGCAGCAGGTGGTTTTCACCCACATTGGGTTTCCACCTTACATCTTGTGTTCCTTGGTGTGACTGTCTATTTGTGTTCCTGCTCATTATTATATGGTTCTCACATACAAATTAATGGAAAACATCCGAAGAATAATTTAAATTATAAGTCTGGAAGGTATATGCAAGTTTCAATTGTTAGATCTGCAAATGTTTGTATAGATTGAAAGGAATTTGATAATACTGATTCACCCCCCCCCCTCTCGGTATTATTTCCAACAAAAATAACTAGGGGATACACCCATTCACTATCCAAGATCAGATATATGAATCATGCTTCTAATAATTGTTGCAATTCTTCCTTCACAATATCTTTCAATGTGGGGTTCTTTCACCTTTGTGCTTGGTGAATAGGTTTGTGATCATCCATGATGTATATGTGATGAGTGAACAGAGAAGGATGTACTCCTTTCATCCCCTCGTAGTCCCATGCAAATGCATCAATATGTTGTTTTAAAACAATGAGCAGTTGGTCCACTTGATCAGCTTAAAGTAGGGGGTTTATTTTCAGTGTTTTATAGGGGCTGATTTATATTTATATTATTTTTCTCAAAACTAGTAGTCAAAAAATCTACCCATGGAATTTATTAGGAACAACTAGCCTACATTAGGGGTGATTCTTCTTTTATCCCATCAATATTTATGGAAGTAGGATATTGGTTTTGCAAAAGATTATCATTTAAATCATATTCATCATCCTGCCTATCATGAAGGGTGGTTTATAATGTACACATAGGGTACAATGATGAGAGGAAAAAATCCCATTATTTTTCTTCCTCTGCCCATGCAGGAAACTCATTCTAAACAAAAGGTTGGTGGTATAATACAAGGTATTTTCAATATTTCCCATTGATGATGGTCATATTTCCATCCCTACAATTGATGTATGCATTAGCGATAGCTAAGCATGGTCTCCCTAAGATGAGTGGATAGCCATTAAACTCCATTCTGGGCTAGAGGAAAATGAAGTATATGGGATACTCCTAGGATTCAATAGAGATCATTATATACTCTATGCTACCTTCTGGCACTATTGTGGATCTATCAGGAAGCCACAACATAGTAGTGGTCTTTATTAGAGATCCTTGGAGTTTAAGTTTGAACACGGTTTCCTTGATCATGAAATTTATTGTAGCTCCCAATTCAATAAGAGTGTTTCGAACTGCAATTTCATTTGTATTCATATCTACTACCAGGCTTATAGGATCAAAGTACTTGGACATTATTACTCTCACAAGCATTATATTGGCTAGCTACCCTTGAACATTAATAATCAAGGAATCCCTTTTATTTCTTCCAAGCCTTCTGAGACATTCCTCTTTGATGAACTTCATATATATAGGAACATCTTTGATGGCTTGGAGGAGAGGATTTTTCACACACAAATTCTTTATTTCTCCTAGAAGTTCATCTTCTTCTGGGGTGTGTGATTTTTGGGTTGTCAACCTTTCAGTATAGGGAATTGTTTTTTGGGTGACCCGAGGTAAAAAATCCTCCTTCTCTTCCTCAATATTTGTTGGAAACATTTGAGCACTACAAAGAGGGGGGAAGGTGAATCAGTAGTGTGTCTTATTACTAAATTTTGTCTTTTACCTACTTTATTAAATCGCGCACACTAATTAGCAGAAAATCCTTAAACACTTGCATATATATGCATAAATAATAAGCAACAAATAAACCATATGAGAAACATAACCATGAACAAGAACACAAGAAATAATCAACACATGATAGATAAGATATATGGTGGAAAACCCTTCATGGGGAAGAAAACACCATTTTTGTTGTTGCGCTGCTTTGAATCTTCTATTAAGGAAATATAGTCTTTTTATATAGATGACTGACTCCCATCAGTCAGGAGACTCAGCCACTTATACAATCAGTGGATTCTGATCATCCTGGAGACTCAATTCTATTGATCATCCCAGAAGACTATGTTCTCCATAGATCTACAGACTACCATCCACCATGATTAATCGATCCTCACCCAACTCCGATTGAACTATCCAACTATCATTGGATTGAGAAATTATTCCTTTCACTGAAACTTTTCAATCACTGCTCCACATCCATGAAGTCACTTCTCTCCTCCTCTATCAAAACCTCACTACAAAATATATGCTACATAATACAATCAACAACATAAGACACTATGACTATGTTCCAAATTCCTCAACAAATACTTCAAAATAAAATGTGAGAGTCACCAACAAAAACACTAACCAACAGTGTATAAAACAATCCAAAACAGTCTCTGCTACAATAGATTAAATAATGATATATTCTGGAGAATGCTTTAGTTCTTCTCACTATGCATCTATTAACACTCATATACTAAAGAAATTATTCTCACAAGTAGGTTTGAATCCTTCTCCTGCTTTGCAACCTTCACTTCCACACTCATACTCACAATCAACATTCACTAAGCTCCGAGGTGAAGAATAGAAAACATGTAGGGCGAAATTGAGCTTGGGGCAAGGATCAAGGGTGCACAAATTGGATCAAATCAATCTAATAAGCCTACAACTTCTGTACTAAATAAGTTCACGTAATTGGAGGACCTTCTCAAACCATTCATGACCTTTACAACTAATTTTGCAAGCCTCTGGGAATTTCTATTGTCATTTCCTTCTTGTTTGCATGAGGAATATAGAGAAATTATTGTGAAAATCCTCAGTCGCATGCATAACACTCGTAAAAATGGACTGTAACTTTTAGTCGCTCCCATAGGCCTATAAGCCAACGACTGGAGCCTTTCAGTTGCTCTCACAGGCTTGCCTCTTGTTCAGCTCCTTTACATGCCTCCAAACCTCTGATGTAGCCTATGACACATCTACAAGTGGATCAAACATGTCTCACAAGTGTCACTTCCAAGTTGACCTAAAAGGGCTAACAAACAAGGTTAGCAAGAGTGCTAACAAGTCCTCCACCCTCCAACAATCTTCTCTAGTGGTTGTAACATGTCTGTCGGACCTGCAATACTTTGTAGCACATCTCCATCACATCAATCATAAGGCCATAAAACTGCAACAAGTCATCTCCATGAGCATAATCCTGAAGACCTAAATGAAGACCTATTTGCCAACTCAACTAGTGTGTCAATCACCATCTCAATCACATATAGATCTACATCATCCACCTATAGAAGCATCATTAACCAAACCAATGCCACAATCTAACCATCATGAATGTGACATCATATTGTTTACATCAATTCCAACATAATCATCCCAATGTCAACACAATGAGCTGCAACTATGATACAATGAATGTCATCAACACATCAACTATACTATTTATGGTTGACATCAATACCAACATGAGATAGCTACCATCATGAACCAATGCCAACATCAGCTAGCTAGATCCATGCACACAGTAATGAAAACAATATTTTATTTTATAGAAGATGGATCGTTGTCTAGAAGGATTTTTCCTAACCTAAGGTTGTTTTCTTGGGTTTCTACAAAATAAGATTGGTAGGAAGTTTCTCCACTATAGACTATTCGAGCCTTCTTAATATTCAGATTTGGATTTGGTTGGGTATACATCTAAGGTTTATTTTGAGGAAATTTTTGGGCTATTTTTTTTTGCTGAGGAGGAGGCATCAAGGTAGGTGGTTGGGCCATTTGAGGCCTCCACCCTTGTGATGGATTACCCCATTGAGGAGGTTGATTAGGATATGACTAGAAGGAAGGAACAACAAGTTTAGTAGGATGTGGCCAAGGAGTGGACATAGGATAACATGAAGGGTTAGGATGGAACCAAGGTTGATAATGTGAATATAATTAGTGTTTAAAGGATAAGGGAATTACATAGCTTGTTGGAATTGCCAATGAGTTTGTGACCTCTTTTGGATGAGAAAGCACAATTTCTCCATGATCCCTTCTACTGCTTGATACATATCCTTTATACCTAGAAAAGATGGACATTTATCAATGGAAATGTTCTCCTCACATACATAGCATACTTCTATTATATTTAAAGGATATTCATTTTTAGGATGTATTTTAGTGCATTAAGGGGAAAATATGGCTAATACATTTTCAGATACCTCATGTTTTTTTTACTTGTAAGGTGTCCATATGCATCGAAAATGTATATAATTTCTTGGCCTTCATGGAGGAAGAAGGACTTGCTGATATTTTTCTTGGTATACCTCTATTTTTGGTAGCTCTAGAATGGTTTTTGAATACCTGTTTAATGTAATCATAAGTGCATTGGTATATGACTCCATTGCCCAATAAGTTAAGTGTTTCCATTAGATATTCCCTGACTCTCCATAGTATAACTAACATCAAGGAGTATGGATTTAAGGTGTAATTATGTGCCCTTCTATAAATTAGCTGGAACCTTTCCTCAAAGTCTTCTAGAGAGTCATTTTAGCCTTGCATCATTCTAAATATTTCATCTCTGGTATCCCTTGCTCTGTAGTAATCCCAATATTTGTTGTTGAAGGCTTACTAGATTTGTTCCCATGTGGTGATGTTATTTCCTTCTATCCTCATAAATCATTGAAGGGTTGCATCCTTCAGGGTGGAAGGTAACAATTTGAGATTTTTCTCATAATTTTGTAGTCATAAGTCCTACTTGCCACACAAAATCAAACGTGAAAGTGTCAATATCATCTGTAATCAAACCATAGAAGTGTGGGGGCATACATGGATTAATGGTTTTCGTTATAGCTTCTCCATTTGTTTCTCTAATGGGAAATGTGAACACTTTTTGTTGCCTATCTTCAGCCATAGTGTTGGTGGGGTGTGAAGGTATTTCTTCTTCTACAAGCTCCTCAAATATCCTCAATTTCTCACCAAAAAGAGCCTTAAAGGTCCTTGAGGATAGGGAAAGAGGCTCATAGTCAGCTAAAAAGGGCTAGTTTCTATTACAAGTGGTGATTTTTGGTAGAAATTTTCTTGTCTTTTCCCTATTTCTTTGAGGAATAAAAGAAAAGATTTTTTATTTTTTTATTTTTTTTATATTTTCTAAAAAGAATTTGTTTTTTAATTTTACTGGAGATAGAATGATATAAATAGAAAATAAACTAAAGAAAAAGAAAATACATACTTTGACACCTCCATAGCAACATCACCAAAAAGTGATGGCCCTCAATATTGTAATAACAATGTTTTGACTCCCAAGGGTCTTAGCTTTAATTATCAACATTGGGATTTTAGGTTTTAACCCCGTACAGAAATTACCTGCATACGAATTCTAAAAGATGGAAAATAAACAATGGCAAGAGCATAAAACATAAAACATATATACACAGATATTTTCCCCTGGATCCCAAGACCGAGACTACTAGATTGATTTTTCATTATATTCCTTTCAATGTTACGATACATATCTATACATGTCGAAGCATCCATAAATCCCAATCCATTAACCCTATATTAGAACATAATGTAGTTCCCTTGACCTGATCTACAAAATACCATGGACAGGAAACCATCATGCCCAAAACCATGTTCGAAATCCATGCATAAAACCATAGGTAGGTCCATCCACCTAATATAGGGTCAAAGATAATTTCCCAAGGCACTATGCCTAGCACAATGTACAAGGGAGGCTACTGGCCCCCTGTGACCCTCCCACACAAGGTGTAGCCATGCAAATAATATAACACACACCGAACATTCTCCCACTTGTTGTTTTCTTTCCACATGAGAGCTTAATCATTGATCCAGCCCTGCAACGCCCATTGTTTCTCTACACCAAGATAACTTCTCAATGGTCATAGACTTTGTCAATGCATCTGCAGAATTCTTCAAAGTGTCCACCTTTACTAGCAACATCTTTTTCCCTCAACCATATCCCTCCCAAAGTGATACTAAACATCAATGTGCCTTGGCTTTTAATGATAAGAAATCTCATTCTTTGCCAAGAAAATTGCACTTTGGCTGTCATAGTCTATCCTTATATCTCGTTCTAATAACCCCATACTTGAACACAATCTTTGCAAACAAATTAATTCCTTGCTTGCATGAGTGGCTCCCATTTATTCTGCCTCTGTAGTTGAAAGTGCCACTACAAACTATCTCTTACTCATCGAATTGACTGCACCTCCAAATAGGTTAAACACATACCCACTTGTAGATCTTCTCTGATCTAGGTCTCCGGCCCAGTCTTCATCAACAAAGCCACGGATGTCCAAAACCATGTCCAATCCTAGTCTTCTGTGGTAGCACAAACCATAATAACTAGTGCCATGCAAATACTTGAAAACTCACTTCATTGTTGTCCAATGCTCCCTCCCTAGTTTTGAAATAAACTTGCTCAATACTCCCACTACATATGCAATGTCTGGTCTAGTATAGACCATTTCATACATTAGGCTACTAATTTCACTTTCATATTGAACACAGGACATGTCCTCTTCCTCTTCTTATGTCTTGGGACACTATTTAGCAGATAACTTTACACCTATAGGAATAGGAAGCTTCACCGGTTTACTATCTTGCATATTAAACCTCTGCAATATTGTCTCGACATACTTCCTTTGGTTTAACCAGAGCTTCCTCTTTGCTCGATCTCATTTAATTTCCATGCCCAAAATATAGTTTGCAGCACCAGGATCTTTCATGTCAAATTTCAAGGACAATTGGATATTCAAATCCTGGATAATTTCATTGTCATTTCCAACGAGAAACATATCATCCACATACAAGAACAAATAAATAACACGATCACCAATTAATTTAAGATAAACACAATGATCTACTTTTCTTCTTGTGAAGCCAAGTCCCCACATAAATGTATCAAATTTCTAATACCACATCCTTGATGACTGTTTTAACCCATACAAAGAATTTTTTAACTTCCATACTAGTTATTTCTTACCCTTCACCATAAAGCCTTTAGGTTACTTCATGTAGATCTCTTCTTCCAGATCCCCATGAAGAAATGTTGTCTTCACATCCATCTATTCTACCTCAAAATCAAAAGCAGAACAATAGATAAAAGTAATCTAATAGAAGCTACCTTGGCAACAGGAGAAAAGATATCACCAAAATCAATTACTCAAACCTAGGAATAACCTTTTGCTACCAACCGAGCTTTGTATTTCTCCACCTCGCCTTCTGCATTCCTCTTGTTCTTAAATACCCATTTGTTGTCAATGGGTTTCCTTCTAGATAACAACTCCACAAGTTCCCAAGCCTCATTTTTGTGCAAAGATGCCATTTCATCAACCATGGCCTCTTTCAGAGTTTGTCGTCCTTTGAATCTACTGCTTCCCTCACAATTCTGGGATCATCATTAGTAATAGATAAAGAAATTTTTTAACAAAAAGCAGATGGAATATACCTTTCTGGCTGCTTTCTTTCTCAAATTGATCTTCTCACAACTACAGTTTGTGGATCTTCATCTTTTGATTCCTCTTTTTTTGTAGAGTTTGATTCTTCCTCCTCTAGCTCAAACTCTATCTTCTTAGGTTCTTTTGGTAGGACTTCACGTTTAGTAACCTCTTTTACGTCTCTGAACACCACATCGTAGTTGTACACAACCTTCCTTGTTTCTGGGTTCCAAATCTTATAACCTTTTAAGCCATCCTTATATCCAATAAAGATGCACCTTTCAGATTTACTATCCAATTTGGTACTTTTCTCCTTTGGAACATGCACATATGCATCACATCCAAATACCCTCATATGTGAAAGAGATGTTTTCTTACCAATCCATGCCTCTTGTGGAGTCTTATCCTCCAACACTGATAAAGGGGATCTGTTGACAAGGTAACATGCAGTCTCCACCACCTCTGCCCAGAATTCTTGCCCTAACCCGACACCATTGAGCATGCTTCTTTCCTTTTCCGTCAACTTCCTGTTCGTTCTTTCTGCAACTCCATTTTTCTAAGGTGTGTATGGATTAGTATTCTGTCATGCTATACCACACTTCATACAAAAATCTTCAAATTCCTTCTTGCAAAACTCTCCACTGTTATATGTCCTCAACACCTTTATCTTCTTCTATGTTTGGTTTTCCACCAGAGCCTTAAATTCTTTAAACCCATCAAAGACTTTACATTTCTTTTTGAGGAAATATATCCATGTATTCCTTGACAAGTCATCTATTAATGATACATAATACGTAGAATTACCTAGTGATGGAACCGACATAGGTCCAAACACATCACTGTGCACAAGCTCTAATATATGTTTTGCCCTTTTAGAACCAGAGGGGAATCTCACTCAATTTTGCTTCCCATATACACAATTTCACATAAATCAAAATCCAGAGAGAAATTAGACATACCTTCTACCGTACCATTACCATGAAGTATTCGAAGGCCCTTCTCTCCAATATGTCCAAGCCTTTGATGCCATAGCATGGTCTTTTCTTTGGAGACTACTAGATTTTCTACTCCACTTTTAGGAACCACAGAACTATTGCACCCATCAATAATAGTTCTACCATGAAGCTTGTACAAAGTTCCAATATAACTCACTGCATCAATACCAGTGCTCCCCTAACCATAATACATGTATCTTTCTCGAACATTATTTTTACACCTACATCATCCAACTTGATTACACAAATCAAATTTCTGGCCAATGCAAGAATATGCAGAACACCCGAAAGTGTTCTAATCCTTCCAACTTGCAACTTCAACTTGACTTTTTGGTGACCAAGGATTCTAGACTTCTTGTCATCCCCTAAAAAGACATCACCACCATCATATTTCTCATACTCGCAGAACCACTCTCTATGGGGAATGAAGTGAAAGGATGCACTCGAGTCAATCAACCATGCCTCATGATCTACATGTGTACTTGAAGAAGAAGCCAATTACATATCCCACCTTCATCTGAGGTGGTTTTCACCTCTGTAGAAGGTGCATCATCAAATCCCTTTCCTTTCTCAAGAGATTTACATTTACATTCCCTTTTGATGTGCCCTTCCTTTTCGCATTTCCAGCACACCTTTATAGGTTTTCCTGGAGATTTAGATCTACCTCTAGATTTAGATCTCCCACTCAAGCACTTTTTTTTCTTTTTCTGTTATGAGACTGTCCTCATATAGACAAAGCATCACCATTATCGCCCTCCACATTTTTTTGTCTCATCTCCTCCAACAGCAAGGATGAGATTATTTCATCAAACTGCAAGGAAGTTACATTTCTAACTATTGCAACAACCAGTCTATCCCATGAATCTTGTAGGGAGCACAACAAACTTATGCACTTAACTTCATCTAAAATTTTAATATAAATAGATAATAACTGGCTTACCACAGTATTAAAGGCGTTCAAATGCTCTATCACCGAGTCTCCATCTTTCATCCTCGGGTTACACAATGTTTTCCATAGGAACAATTTATTCACCAAAGACTTAGACTGGTACAAAGTCCCTAACTTGTCCCACAAATCCTTCGTTGAAGCTTTCCCTGATACATTCAACAATATTGTATCTGAGACACACAATTGTATTATTTTCTTTTCTTTCCAATCCAACTTCACCCAGTTTTCAGCTAACATTGTTGTTGGTTTATTACCTGTATCTACCATGATCCACTGATCTTTATCCACCAGTAAATCCTCCATCTTGAGTTTACACAACTCAAAACTCTGACCATTAAATTTTTCGATCTATATCTTTCCACTGCTCACCATATTCTTTCACTATAAGAATCAATCCTGTAGATCTCCCACTAAATTGGTTCTACCACAAGCCTAAGAAAAACCCCTCAGTAGCAAAGGCGTCCCCTTGAAGCCAAAATAGTTTTGATACCAAATGTAGGTTTTAACCCCGTACAGAAAGAATATTCATGCAAATAATATAACACACACCCAACACGGTTCATATAAACTTAAGAGGGGCCAACACTCTATGTGTAGCAAGAACTATATCTTTCTCTTTCCTTTTGTTTGTAGGTGGAAGTATCAAAATGAAAGCTAGATGTATGGAGATTGAGTTAACTAATATATGCCATAAGAAAAATACAATTGCAAAAAATGACTTGTTTAAAGGAAAATGGCATGCAAACTTAAGCTACTTGAAATGGAAGAAATAACACTTGCACATTTATATTCTATCTATAATTAATGGAAAGCACACTTGCACACTTATATGCTATCTGCAAGGAAAGGAAAATCACATGCTGAAATGAGAGATTATGAATTGGAAATGCTAATTTGCAGGGAAAAGAAGTTTTTTGAAGAAAATTAGCAAAAGCATCTACAAGGTATCTATACCTAGCATTATCAAGATTACAACAATGTTGTAATATACTAAATAAGTCAAGTAATTAATTTATTTCAAATTCGAGTGAGAATGAAGGGTGTGTTACATACTGTTATAGGAGTCCATGTTTTGCTACAGGAGAAAGTCTAGTGAGCATGTAACTAATAAAAATTTGAGTTTGAGAATTAAGGAATATATGGAAATGTTATACAATTATAAAATAAACCTTTTCAAATCTTCAAGACAACATGTTGCAAGTTTATTCTAACAAAACTAGGTTCTTTGTGTTTCATGTAGCTATAAAACTAGTTACACAAAAAAAGAAAATAGTGAACAGTGAACAATAGTAAATGTGTGGTAGAAAAAGTAAAGAAGTAAATGAATATTGGATATGAAATTAACTAATGTTATTATTACAACCAAATGCTCAAATAACCTATAAGAAAGAGTTTTTCATAAAAAACTTATAATTAACCATGCATGAGTGTTATGAAAAGGTAACTTTAAAAAATGATACAAAAACCAATAAAAGCATAAAAATTATATAAATTAATATAAGAGGGACCTAGAGATCTTAGCGTGGGCCCAACCCAAGGGTTCTCATATTCCCTTAGGGGAAAGCCAAACTAGAAGTTGAAATATAACACCACTTCCATTAACTAGGCTCTCAAAGCCTTATTCAAGGTCATGTGGGTATTGCTATTAGGTTTTCCACATTAGATGGCTCTCAAGGCACTACTTGTTATCTAAGGATATGAACCAATGTGTTAAGGAATAGAATATTCTTGTATGGTTCATGGACCATTCATAAGGATTGAATCCACCACACAAGAATTGTAGATGGAATCCTTAGCCTACAAGTATAATATAATTGCCATTAATGTGTTATGTCTGTAGGGATTAGTATTAGGGCCTTAATAATTCTCCAAAGGGAACCACTCACATCTTAGGGATAACCACACAATGTTTTCTCAATATATAAATAAATATAATAATTTAGGATTAAAATATGACAAATAAAAGGCCTTTACAATTAGAAACTAAAGTCTTAATTAATTAATATATTTATGTACAATGTTGGCATTATGAATTAGGTGTTGTCCTTGATGGCAACCTACCTGATGAGTTGTCCTTGATGACAACCTATTTGATGAATGGAATCCTACTTGATAAGTTGTCTCTTGATGAAAATCTACTTATTAAAAGTATAAATAGGATGTGTTTATAGACGTGACAGAATGCATGGCAATTCAGAGGAATGATAAAGTTGGAAGTTCAAGAACTATACGTGGGTTACTAAATTCTAAGTCACGTATACATGTGATTTTGGTGAAGCAAAGTAGCGTATGGCTCTTACACCATGATATTATAAATACCAAGGGTATTTACCATGGTATTGGCCCATAGTAATGAGCGCAACAATAGATATTGATCACATCAATGATTACTATCGGCACTAATGTAGTTTTGACCTGTGGTATTGGAGAAGAGCTAAACTATATAAAGTGGTGAAGATCAAAGTGTGGAAGGTGTGAAAGTGATGGAAATCTTATGAATAATTAGATCTATGCAAATATGCATGTTATGGGTTTTTTTATGCTTTGCTTGATCTAAACTAAGTATGCACCTGAGAGTTTGATGATGGATAAGATCCAATAGATCTGAAATACTTATGCACTGATGAATACAATGATGGATCGGGATTATGAGACCTGAAATGAATTTTCATTGGATGATGTGCTCATGGACTGACTAGATCTAAGTACTAAAGCATGTTTTTATCTCTAAATATTATGATCTGGGTCTTTCTGAAGTTCTGAAGAGCTATGCAATTTTAGGTCAAAATCTGTAGATCTATACGTTGGTTGGTCTTGGGAAAAGTGCATATACATGCAGGTTCACTTCTTCAAAGTCGTGTATATAAGGTAAGGGTTTCTCCTCATAAATGACTGATCAACCTGATCAGTGTTGTTGCTTTTGTGTTGTCTATCAATGATTTCCTCATGACTGATCTCAATTGAGTGATAATGTATGAAGTATAACTAATTGAATGATGAAGTTGAATTTGGTTATTGATTTCTTGAAGAATGTTAAGATTATTTGTTGAGTGTGATTGAAGATCATAAATAGTTCTGTGATTGGTTCAAAGTGTTGTAGTAGATTTGAGTATGATCCAGTGTTCTTTATCAGAATTGCAGTGGTCAAGTTTTCAGTTTTCAGTATATTAAGATCTGTATGTGGGTTTCTCTACAAAAAAGTGCATATTCACGCGGTTTTCCTTAAGTGAAGTAGCATATACAATTTGGCATTTGAATGATCAGGGTTGCAGTTAATTCTATGTGTTGATGCAATATTATGGGTTTAGTTCTGTGTATTGGTTACAATGATCTGACTGTTCTATATGATTGGTTGAGTTTTTATTAAGTCTTGGTTGATTGGGTTTTCAGTGATTGGTTGATTTAATTGTGTCAGAGATTGATGATTGTATTACAATGATGAGTTACAGTTTGTTTGTTGATATTAAGTGTTCATATTGGATCTAGTGTGAAAATTTATGAAACATGGTCCATGGATGTTGTTGAGGGTTGCATCCTTTAGTGAGGAAGTCAAAGCTTCCTGCCAGTAGTAGTTGGTGATCAGATCAGGGGGTTGGAGCTCCCTTCCAGTAGTAGATGGAGAACATGTGAAGGTTGTAGCCTTCTGCAAGTGGGTGCTTGGGTACTAGTACGAGTCTACACCAATACAAGATTGTAAAAATATTTTTCTTTATATTAAAAAGAAGACAGAAATGACAACAACAGGTGCTTTTTTTCTCGCATTGGATTTCCGCCTTAAATCCTGGTGTTCAAGTGTGTTGCTTATGTGTTTATTTTGTTCTTACAGCACATGGTTACGGTATATCTAATGTTTAATAAAGTATTGATGCACTGGTTGAATACAAACATATGATGAATTAACTGAAACATAAGTTTACTGGATGTACGCTAGTTGTCTTAAGAAGAGTCACATAGACACACGGGTTCCTTTCAGTAAAGTCGCATATAGAAATCATAATATGAAGTAAAAATTTATTGATTTGAAAATGTTGATTCACCCCCCTCCCCCTCTCTTAGTATTTTTCCCAACAATTGGTATCAGAGGAGGTCCTTTGGCAAAAGCTTGATTGCTTGAAGGAGATCCGTCGAGACAATGGGAAAAAAGAAAAATAAAAAATCACCTCAAAAGAAGAAGACATCTCAAAGACACGGTGATAGTATTAGAGACAACTGGCTATTAGGTGGAAGCACATATTCAGATTCAGAATCACCTCACAATGAAGATGAACAAGCAAAATAATTATCAAGTATTGATTTTTGGTCCTCTGGTGATACCTTTCTTTGTTCATGAAATATTCAAGATAATGAATGTGACAATGAAACAACTGAATTTTCTCTTGTGGGTGAAAATGAAAGAAATCTAATGACCATAGAAGTAGAAGTTAAAATGCTCATAGATAAAATTATAGATCAATAAGATCTATTTAATAAAATGGAATGTACCTACAAAGAAGAGGTTGTTAGGTTAAAAACTTAGTTGGAGGAAGAAAACAAAAAAGGAAGCAATACAAGGAGAAGGAAGATCAATGTCAAAGGTTGCAGGATGAAGTAACATCATTGAGAAATCGAGTGAATGAAAAGGATACAACAACCAAGGAACTTAAAGAAAGAACCAATTAATGTGAAGGTCTTGAAGCTGAAGTCGTCTCTCTAAAATGAGATATTGAAAAATCAAATAAGTAGAATGAAGAACTACTTCAAGCATTTGAAGAACAAGAAAATGAGATTCTCAAATTAAAACAACAAGTGGAGGAAGGAAGAAAGGTTGAAGAAATCATGAAGAAGCAACATCTAGAAAAGGAAAATCAATATCAGGTTGAGGTAAATATCCTAAAAGGTAAATTAGAAGAAAAGGATAAACTTTTGAAATTTCAAGATATTACTAAGATTTTGGATAATATTGTTAGTAGTCAATGGTATCCTGCCATAAAATTTGGTCTTTGTTTTCATGAAATAGTTAAAGGTGAATCTAGCTCACAAGATGAGGCAAAGAATTCTAATACAAAATCTGAAATTCCCAACAAGAAGATAAGAAGTCAACCCCATCAACAACCAAGGAAAGAAAGTCTTCAAAGGAAATCATTTAATCCTAACAATATAAGTGTTAATCATTTTTTTCCACTAATCAATAATGTTGAATGTTCTATATGTCATACTTTTCGACATGTTGAAGCTAGTTCGAGAAGTATAATGTTTCAAGCTAATAACCGTCTCACAAAAAGATCATCAGCTTCCAGGTACTTTAAGGTATATTGTTTTTCTTGCAATATGTTTGGTCATAAATCCATTGAATGCTATAAACGGAATATGAAATATATAAGATGTTATGCTTGTAACAATTTTGGGCATGTAGCAAAAGAATGCAAGAACAAGTCTATGGATTGTCGTAGACAATATGGTAAGAAACAAAATAAGAACATTGATATCAGAAAATCTGAAAAACATGGATCCACCAATAAGCAAGAAAAGGAAGATTAGATAATGTGTGGTATTTCTCTCTTCTCATTTGAAGACGAAGATGAATGGTACATAGATAGTGGTTGTTCTCATAAAATGACTGGAAACAAGAGTAAAATGGAGTTTCTCATGAAGAACCATCATGGTAATGATATTCTTGGAACTAATGTTTGAGCAAAAGTTCTAGGACTAGGTATAGTCAGAATAGACTCAGGGGGAGTTGAAAGTGTGAAATTTCAGTATGCCACTTTTCATGTGTGGATCTTATGAAGACAATTCACGTGTATACACAAGTTCTAAACAACATAGTCATGTATACTTTGGTTTGATTAAGAAACACTGGGACAGACTTGGGAAAAGGGTTTGATATGGTTCAGTCAGTTATCGATTTTTTTTTTCTTTCTGTTTTGAGGGTTGATGGTTACAGTGTGTTGATGCTATATAGAAGTACTTTTGGCCCTCATAAGTTGTTGATGTCTTCATGTATAACTGGTTGATGATGATGCCTTGATGATTCTTACTTATATATGAAATGATCAGATATGACTGTGAACAGTTGGCACAGGTTCAGGGAGAGCATTTGCTATGCTTCAAATAATCCATTGTTGGCATTATGTTTTCTTTAGAAGTCCTTGGTACGTAGTGATGCTTATCAATGGTGATGATGTTTATGTTGCTGAAGTGTTTAAATGATGCATCATGCTATGCTACGGTCATGGGTTGTTTGTGATGAAATCACAGATGATACTTATATATTTCTTGAGCCACATAGTTGTTTTGATGATATTGATCATATTTATGGATGATTCTTTTGATTATGCATATAGTACATATGTTATGTTTCTTACATGTTGATCTTCATAAGTTCAAGGAGAGAAACAAAGGTTGAGTACATAACTTCATTATTTGATGATGATAAGTGGCACTCATTACTTTAATGTTGTTGTCATCATACCTTCAAATATGCATAAATTTCATATGGTGCAGTTATGGATGAGGATTCCTATAGTTTTTGGCTCTCACATGGTTGAGAATTGTTGCTTTTAATGGTATCAAGAAAGTTTGACAAATGATTGTGAGCTCATGGTTTCCTTTTCTCATTGATGAAAAGCTAGATATATATTACTATCTCTATGACGGATTCATTACAGATAAGGTTCACATGGATTATTACTTAAGTTTCATATTGGTAAATGATGTTGGTATAAATTATCTTCTTATATGAAGAAAATTGGCTAAGAGAATGATGTTATTGCAGGTTTCATGAAGACATGGCTATTTGGAGACGTGGATTACCCAGTCACATAATGATGATGATATGGAATGATGAATACTTCTTCCTATATTACTTTATGCTGATAGGATTTGTTCTTACATATGTTGTTTATAATGGTTGATGCTTATCAGATGTGGGATGTTAGAAAACTCCCTAGTGATGAAACATGTTTGATATATTGAGGAATGTTGTGGAAAGAACATGAAATTCTTGCTATGATGATTTGATGATGATGTTGTGGTCATGGATGATGACTATGGTGCTTTCACATGTATATATGATGTGAATGGTTTTGTGAAGGTATAGGCATTACTACTGGGCGATATGGCATATGCTTAGTTGATTCTTGAAAGGCTATGCTTTTTATGAACATAGATTAAGGCTTTTCCTACTGAGGAAAAAGAGCAAGTTGATCTTGATAAGGTCAAATTGATAGTAGATATATATGAAAATTTATATGCAACATACTTAGTCACAGATTGATGTTATTAAATCTACATTGTCTTATCTTGCGAATTGATGATAGACAGATACAAGTTGTTGTTCTTGGTGTTGCTAACAGATGTTTATGGTGTAGATCATATATGGTGTATGATAGTCACTGATAATTATCATGGTCTTGTTTAGTTCTTTGATCCTTGTTATAAACATCAATTAATGTAAAGGTCATATAAAGACCTATCATGTACTCATTAAAAAATTCAACCATGTATGGACTATTGTAGTGAAGTCCTTTTTTGACATATGATGAATTTTGAAACTCCACTGTGTTTGGGAAGTTGATGTAATAATGATGTCAAATGTGCAAACCCACTGTGATTAGGTGATTGATATAATTTTTTGGTGATATGACAATTTCTATGAGTCATAGAGTCATGTACTTCATTGTACATATGTCAGAGATTTCAGCATGTGCTCAGGGGGAGCATGATCAAAGCATTAGAGAACTTTTGAGGTCTAAAATACGCCTCCTAAGGAAAATGTACAACCAAAACAAACTTTATAAGATCTAATAAGATTCAAGATGATGATGTCAACCATGGGGGACGATTCACCATTTTTGGGATAAAAAAGTAAAAGGATTAAAAAATAATAAAACTAATTTTTCAATTTGTATTTTCAACTTATCTCCCTATCATTTTACTCAAATTTCGAGTAGGATTACTCGTTGGATGTAAAATTTAATTCTTCATCTAAGGAGTACCCATGTTGCCTACTTTTGATGGACCCTGCTATGTAAAAAATCAGAAATACATGAAAAAACATGATTGCAATCACATTTTTCATGTATTTCTCATTTTTAGTGTAGCATGGTCCATCAAAAGTATGCAACATGGGTACTTCTTGGATGATGAATCAAATTTTACATCAAATGAGTGTTTCCGCTCTAAATTTGAGTAAACCGATAGGGAGATAAGTTGAAAATGCGAGTTGAAAAAGTAGTTTTCTCTTTTTTCCCTCTAAAATTTGATGATGTAATCTAATATTATTTTATTATTTCCACTATTATTTTATAATTTCCTTAAGAGGCCCATTTTAGACCTCAAAATTACCCTAATGGAATTCAGCATGTGCTGAGGGGGAGCATGATCAGAGAATTCAACATGTGCTCAAGGGAAGCATGGTCAATATTCATATTCAGCGGTTCACATATGGAAATTGTCATTCAACATTGGTCAGTAATTTTCCCTTGATGTCAAAGGGGGAGAATAGCTTGGTTTTTGAGAATAGTTTGATGTTTTGAAAAGATTTGTGCTTGGCTTGATGTATTTACAGGTTGTGGTGACCAAACACCAAAGTGGTTTTCATCAAGTCCAGAGGGGGAGACTGTTGGCATTATGAATTAAGTGTTGTGTTATGAAACCAGCTCAAGAAAATATAGAAAAGATAGATCAACGCCTTAGAATTCAGCCTCTTCGAGGGGGAAACCTCCTTTACATTACATAAATGAACAATTCTTG